>JAVQIZ010237587.1:0-14050 GCA_036023535.2 Galaxias brevipinnis | reverse complement strand
ACACACACACACACACACACACACGCGCACACACACACATTTATGTGTGTCACCATAGTCCATGGGCTCATTGTCTTCTCCTTTCTTCCTTTCCCCCCTTTCTTCCCTTCTGCTTTCATTTGTTTTTAGAATCGATATTTAGTAGAAAAGCACATAAATGTGGCCTTTTGGAATTGAAATAATAATCAATGATTTCAAGATAAATATTAATTTAAAACTGTATTTATTTTTAGCAAAATCTCAAATCACTACTCAAAAGCAAGCTTTTTTCTCAGAACTTATATTTAAATGCAGAGAAGTTGCTGAATGTTTAAAGATTTATGAATTATCTCTGAAATGACATATTTAAACATTTATTTTTAATGTTTTCCCAACATTTATACATCTGAGAAAAAATACAAATCTGGAAAATGCCCAGTAGATTTCAATTCAATCTGGGAAATGACACACATTAAAATGTTAACACATTATTGGCACCCCATAGTATTCACTGTCTATTTCCCCCATACCTCTTATGATGGCCCGAGAGGGGGACCTGCCAATGTCAGACATCTTTAATCGTATCACGGTTGGATCCAAAATTAGGTAGACCTTGAGTATTTGTCTCAGCTGATTCTTGCAATGACGCACGGAGTTCCACCTCTGCCTAAAACGGCAAGAGAAATGAGGAATCTCGTAATTCTATAATTTGCCTAATTGCTCCACAATTATGTCAGCCCCCTGTGCCAATTACATTTCTGTTGATGGGAGCACAGGACCCAGATGTGAAATCATTAACGAGCTAATTTTATCACATTCTTATAGGATTCCTGATTCACCTCAACGGCGTGGTGCGTAACGGAAGCGTTTGTGCAACAGCAATCCGTGGTAGAAATGGACGTGGCTTTCAGGGTGAATTAGACTGGAAGCTGTCAAAAGGAGGATGCGAGGGTACGAGCTAAGGGGCAGGCACGAGGACTGGGATGAAAGATAGGGTTTGTTGCTGGAAGAGGAGAAGATACAACGAGCCGAAGGTCAGAGGGACGGAGGCGATGCGGCGCTTCCGTTAAAAAAATATCTCGCTGGCCCAACACACACAAAACAAAGAAAGGTGCACGGTATTATGTCCAGATTAAAACAATATAAGACCATGTACGCATTACAGTGTGTGACAGTTTGTGTAAATCTATGCACATATACACAGTACATTAAGTTAGTGTGTGTGTGTGTTTGAGTGTACAGCCAGCCATGACTCAGGGCCCTGCTGGGCCAGGCTGGGTGATTTAGCGGGGATGCAGATCTGACACAGAAGATTAATCAGAGACAAAAACGTGTCCTTCCTAATGTTTACACCCGCCGTGCGCACAGATTAATTACACACACACACACACACACACACACACACACACACACACACACACACACACACACAGAGAGAGAGAGGAAGTACACGTCCAGGGACAACGTAGTCATTTGTCTTCCCTAGCCAAACACTATAGAACCACATATAGTGCACGCACACACACACACACACACATATTTCTGGTGCAAACGTGTGCTTGTGTGTGTGTGTGTGTGAGCACGATACCCCACATGGTTGTGAAGAAGCACGTCAACACCTCAGTGACGAGTGTCATCTTGGCACCCGAATCCACTCATTAGACCCCGTATCAGAGTCCATCAGGATGCCCCAGATATGATGGAGAGCCAGGTCCTACGGCTCACACCTAATTTAGATGACCTTTTAAAATAGAACGCACCACGCGATAGGACAGTCTTTGTGTCAACATACACGTTTGTCCCGATTTATGAACTTATTTACCCACAGATATCATATGTGCACTGATATGCAACTGTTTCAGTATAGTATAACAGAAGGCCTACGATGAATGACAGTGGATCAGGCCTCTGCAGTTATTCTGTGCTTTGAATTGTATGGGGCTCACTGCTTACTCTGTATATTCTGTGTATTCTGTATAGAAAAACTATTTTAGTAGCCTAGACCACTCAATATGATTCATATTTACGTCGAAATGCAAATCCTCTAACAACTATACTGCCAATGAATGCCCATTACATTCAAAGGAATATGTAATCAATGTTGGAATATCTATTTTCACCCTATTCCGGAGAGCAGCGTGGTGAGCTGGTCTCCAATAGCGATGGTTTGAGTTGTGTGTGATTGAGTGCAGGGACAGAGAGCAGAGAAGCACAGGTGTATTAAATTGGGTCAGCGTTTTCATTTCCCCTCTCCTCTTTGTTCTCAAACCAACACAGAACTGTTTCTCCGACTCCAAAGCAATATCACAAGCCCACGTCGCTGGAATAACAAAACAGAGCGCACCATGCTTAATTGAACGAGACCCACAGACACACGCACGGCCAACACAATGCAGACGCACCACCGGACTTTACTTTGGTTAGCCATGTGCCCATGCTAAAAGGACAAAGGGATTGGCAAAGGGGAGTGGCGAAAGACATTGTGTGGACACCAGGGAGCTGGAGAGACAGTTACACACTCGAGTCGAGATTGGCGGGCAAGGAGGCCATGGAGGAAGGTAGGGGTATAGAATGTGGGGAGCAGGTGGGCTGTTGGATGACGTTAAGTCAGGACCTCAACTAATCAAGGCTGTGTGTGTGTGTGTTTAGAAGAGGTGATTGCTGGTCTGCAGTGGGCTGTTCTGCTGCTAATTGGGCTTGATTAATGTATTACTTGAAGGTCAAAGGGACTTAAAGGGAGGCAGCCAGTTAAGACAGGCAGGAAAAGGCTGACAAGCAACCAACCAATCACACACACACACACACACACACCCACACACACACACACGTTAGGGCTAGAATACCCAATTGTAGAACAAAGGCATCTAGCAGTACTTACATCTGTCTCAATAAATCATTGCTGTAGCATGTAGTGTGTGTAGGTCTGTCCCAGTCAGAGAGATGGATCTATCAGCGATGATCAGATGTGCTGTATAGGAAGGTGTTCTCGCCGACACAGCCCGTGCAGAGCCTGCCAAACTAAAAACCTTAAAACAGGTGCTGTATGTAAATATAATGCTTATTGTCTTTGTTCTTGCACTGGGATTTATAAAATATGACTGGCTGTTCTCCTGGTAAAAGACACAGACAGAACCTCCAGCTGCCAGAGAGTGTGTGAGGAGTCCCAGATGTCCAGAGAACTATAGGGCTTCATTCATCAAACTGGACTTAAAACTTGCAACAACTGTGTAGTCTGGAAAAAAAACACCCTATCCTCTCCCCCCACCCGCCACGCACGCACACTCACTCAGAAAAGAGAGAGAAACAGCTGCACTGATGAATGCCCCATATTCATTCCACAGGAAGCTGGTTCATCTGTCACTACTGACGCAACCCTTTCACTCCACCCCCCCCCACCTTTTTCCTCCTGCACTCATGCACATGCACACACACACACACACACACTCACTCTGCTCTCTCTCTCTCTGATTGTACTCCCAGCTGGTATCTGCGACAAATGCTCCTTTGATGCATCTTCCCGGGAGCCAAAGCCACCATCTCTCTCTCTCCCCCTTCCACCTCTCCACTCCTCTTTTCTTCCTTCCATCCTGAATGCATGACATTAAAGTCACTCCCAGAAGCCCCCTGTGAACCACAACTCCCCACTGTCCTATTCAGCAGCTCTAGCCTCCAGCTAGAGAGGGAGGCTGGAGAAAGAAAGAACATGTGTGTGTCTGTGTGTGTGTGCATAGGGGGGATTTGACTAGCTACTTTGATTTTTCCCCTTGTGCACACGACACTAACCACTTCATCGAAAGAAAAACGTCTATTTAGAGTGACGACAGTGTCTTTATCCCTTAACTGAATACAATTTGGATAAAAATAAATATTTAAAATAAACAGAACATACCGTACTTCAGATAACACTTGGAAAAACAGTAGCACACAATACAACATATGGTGGAGCAGTCGAGGTCAAAATTAGACTAGCACATATGTCGAAAGTGAGTGCTCAGGAAAACGACTAGAACACAAGGCTAACGCTAACGTGATTCTACCCCCAGCGAAGGGACCGTTGGAGACCTTTTACAGTGTCACTAAGAAGTCAATGGGCCAATGCAAGCCCCCTACTTAATCAGCTAGCACTTGACAAGGATGTGATAATTGCCTACTGTAGAGTCAGGGCCAGGTTATAATTAGTATTGTGCACTCTAAAGGGCTACCATGCGAATTCCATTAACCCTCTTTGATCTCAGCCTGGGATTATGGACAGTACAAGGGGGGCTCCAAGGTCTATAAGTAGATATTTAATTGTCAACTTATCCTTGATAAACAAAGCCTTCTGGCTTAGTAAACAGCTTATAACTTAAGCGTGTTGGAATGTCCAGCCTTACATGAAAAAGACAAGTAACTGAGTGCAGAGTTGTTTACAAAGACCCATTGAAACAAATTAAACGTCCCGATTGGAAAAGGAATGTAGCAACGACCTCGCAGTTATTCCTTGGCAGAGCTGTGTTAGAGTCTGGTTAAACACGGGGATGACCTGAGCAAATGAAGAAGGTGACCCTTGAATGCCATCTGTGAAAAGGAGGCTTGGGGCTCTAACCATGAAAGTAGGTATAGAGAACTATTGCAGAGCTGACACCAGAGTCCAGTGGAGGACTTGATCCCTTTGAGTCCATTCTGCAGTTTCCATTTCAGAACGTTCACATTTCATTTCCTGTGCAAGCGTTTGTTCATAAAATCTCGATATGCTCAATGTCATATAAACCTGTTCCAATGTGAAAAATCTGCAGAGAAGCTACAGGGAAAAAAAGACTTGTAAAAGCAAAGAAGTACAATGAAACTTGTAAATATGGTACTTTATTGCACACAGTCATTTCTTTCCTTTTTTTTGGTGTGAGCAACATAAATGCCATTACATGTTTTTACACCCTACTAAAAAATATCCTCGGCTAATCTACTTTAGAACAAGGTAACACAAACAACAAAGTAAAAACTACTTCACATAAACACTTACAACTCCACAAAATATGTCTCAGGTTTTAGTGCACCCTATGTAAGAGTAACTTCTATGGCATAATATAACCTCAGATAAAAAGCTTTTTAATTCTTCTTTTTTTTTTTTTTTTAACTAGTGACGGACAATAACAACAGAAAAATCAAAAACAGTTTCCAGTGGGGCTCAACATTTCTTGTGGATTTAGTAGCATTTGCCCTTTAATTGCCTGAGTGCCATTTCACTGAGAGACCACTGCTGGTTGGTTGTCCTGCTTTTGGTGAGATTTCATCGTCAGAGGAATGTTTTTCAATAAAGATATGACTTGCCAAAACAGGCAAACAAGGTAGGTAATACAACCAGTAAATGCCCTGCATTAGTTCAAAAAAGGCACTTGCTTAAGGACCATCACATGGCCATTTTCTGTCCCGGCCCGCATTTGACTAATGTGGTCCAACAATTCCAGAAAAACTAGGTGATTGGGAAAGTTAAATATGGGTTATCTGCTTTACTTTATACAATCCTATCCACACTGGCAATCAATACAGTTATAAAAGAAGGGCAATACAATACTACAACCAAACCATGTTTCGGTTGATATACTCCAGTTCAAAAACATTGCATAAAAAAAGTAATTATTCAATAACTAGAGAAGCATTTTATTTGTGCTGCTTTAAATAAAATGTCTAGGGAAAGAAAGCTTGAGAGAAAGTGGCACTTTAGTTATTATGTTGAAAAAATAAGTTATTTCCCAAAGGCACTTGTTGCAGACACTATTTGCATGTGCATTGGCACAATGCATTGCATTCGCAATCTAATTTACTTTTTCATCAGCTTAATTGATGAGTCGTGCCAGTACAACTCTGGACCAAATCTAAACAGCAATGCTTAAACACACCCACTCATTTAGGACATTTTCCAGTTTAGCTGGATGTTTCTTATACAACCAGGCCAACTAACAAATACCTGCATTTCAAAAGAACTTAAAACGATTAGTTAAAAAAAAATATGTACTGGTTTCAGTGAAAGGTTCTAAGATCAAACTGTGAAAGGTCCTGATGTCTGTCTACTCTTCTGGTGCGAACCGTGGGGTAAAATAAATAATCATCAACGCCAATATTCAGATGAAAGAAAAAAAACAAACAGGTTAATACTAGAGCGCAGATAAAGAGGTAAATTGTTAGAGGCTTTAAATCGCTCGAATGCTTGTTTAGACTGGAGGAATTAGAACGATTAGAGCCGTAAAGTTGTTGTTTTGTTGTGCAGACACGTGAGGATCAACTGGAGACGTCACTCATTGGGTTAAAGTAATAAATTGTCAACAAAGGAGATTAATATAGTTAATCTTTTGCATGTGTCAGTCTAAACACCTTGAATTAGTGGAGGGAGAAGAAAAAGCAGGAAAACAGAAGAGCAGAACTGAGTGAACCCAAAATATGACAAGGGATCTAACATTAGTAAAACATAGACACACTGTGCTTTAGACGCCTCTCCCAAACTAATACGAGTTGTGCATTAAACATGAACAATTTACATTTTGATCCCATTTCACATTTGCTGCACAAAGTACAACTTCTGTTAAATATGTGGAGGGCATGAAATCCTTAATCAAAAAACACGATCT
Source organism: Galaxias brevipinnis (assembly GCA_036023535.2). Taxonomy (NCBI): domain Eukaryota; kingdom Metazoa; phylum Chordata; class Actinopteri; order Galaxiiformes; family Galaxiidae; genus Galaxias; species Galaxias brevipinnis. Next base: position 7,469 of record JAVQIZ010237587.1, on the reverse strand, counting down.
ATGTTGCTGTGCTGTGTGCAGTACATACCAATGCGTACTCCCAAATGTCCTTTGAATTTAATCAAAGGGCTCGTGGGCCACAAAGGCTAAAGCCATAAACTCACCCGGAGGATTTCAGCTGCCGATAAGTGAAACTGTGCTTCCAAAACATTACAATCAATGGTCATGTTCCAATATAATGTGTATAAATCAGTGATGACAGTGTGCAGTATCATATCCAATGTTTTGTCTCACTAAAGATGAGCACCTCAAACGGGTAATGCTCAGATAAGTCAGCGTTTCAGCACAAAAATGGCTTATGGCTTCATATAGACTTGTACATGGACGGTGTCAGAGAGTTGGCGTCCTTTGGATTGCAGCAACTGTTATAGAAGATATTGTACGGTACAAAGGAACTGACATGCCAACATTGTCGAGAAGGTGTTAGTATGGGACCAGCTAAATTCAGCCTGAAATCTGACAGTAGTAACCCAATCTAAATCCCAGCTGTGTACACTGCAACTGAACCATCCAATTAAATAGAAAAGTGGGCCATGTCTCTCAGGTTCAGTGACACAGAAGGACAGCACAACAAGAAGGAGAAAGGACAGTTGTCCCCGACAGAGGTAGACGAGACACAGCGCAGTGTTGGGACCGAGGTGGGTGGGGGGGGTCAGCTCATCTGTCCAGCAACACGCGTGAGAGTGGGTGAGCGGGAGTGAGGGACGGATAATCAGCTCGTGCACAGGGACCAGTTAAGCTGTGTTTGAGTGTTTGTGAATGTGTGTGCATTCTTACAGGACATATTGTGTACACAATGTACTATCCACGTGTGTGTGTGTGTGTGTGTGTGTGTGTGTGTGTGTGTGAGAATCGATGTGAATTTCAGAGTGCTTGTGATTCAGTGTGATTGGTGGCCAGACACCAGTTTTAATTGTGTTAGTCCGTGAACCAGAACCAGGTAGTACATTCATGAAACTGGTTAAAAACACAAGACAAAAATATCAGCAAGTTAGTAAAATTCTTACTAAGAATGTTTTATTAAAATAAATGCCAAGGGGTTAATAAGAAAAATAACAGCATACACCATGAAAACTAAATGCAAGCATGTAAAAATACTTATGACAAGAAAACTAATAAAGTCTCTAATGAGCTAGGAATTGGCAAGAAAACAAAATATAACTCTAGGAAAGGCAACACTCCCCAGAAGAGAGACAGATTTCAAGATGTAAGAGTGAGGGTGTGGGGGGGGGGTCATCAGGAGGAGAAGGGGGGGTGGGGGGGGGGTGGACAAAGAAAAAAAGGTTGTAGAAGGTATCTTAAAAAAAAAAAAAAGTCTGAAAAATGATTTTTAATATACATATAAAATGAGATTAGAAAAATACATTATAAACCTGTAACAATGGCTGTTAATTACATTATCGTACATGTAGTAGGCAGGCCAGAGAGCGCACGGAAGGTATAGAGTTCACCATTCACCTGATGGCCCAAACCAGCCTTATACAATGACGCAGCCAGTTGTAACATTGCAGAGGGAATTCCTTAATACTGTCAAATAGCTGAATTGTCATCTCTCGCCCCACTTTTATATTGCATTTCGTTTTTTTTTAAAATAGAGTTCATAAAATAACACTGAAAACAAATCATTGACCTTTCTGTGTAACATTATGATTGAGGAAACATAAATAGTTACCGGTTGCCAGGGAAGGGGTTGCACATAACATGATTTCAAAATACCTCAAATTGAAACTTCATCTTTTGTTTTACCTTGCAGTGATACACCTCCTATTGTTTCAATAACTGAAAACTGTTTTGGCTGTGAAATGGAATCACTTAGGGCTTTAATCAATATCTAGTTGCTTTGCTTGCTGATACATATCTAGGATTGGCACTGGCACACAATGGGACTTCAATGTTTTCACCGTCATCCACAAGTTCATGCACCCATCATTAGACTATGTCCACCCAAACTATTATAAACGGACTCTTTTGCACCCCCAAAGTTATGTCACCATAACAACTTTTATACTTTGGCTTTAAATCATAAGCCGATTGGCATGACCACAAAGGGAAAACATTGGCATAGAGCATGCATTTAAGTTTACAGCTTTTGAAACAATGCGAGGTATTACCATTCAGGGTTGAGGTTAATTTTACATTTCAGAGTTCAGCTAGATTAAAATTTGTCAGACTACTGCTTTTCTTTTAGCAATTCAGTTTATCCTCAGCGGAGTAAATGCAGTCAAAACAAAATCAAGATAACAACAGCTGATATATTCATCAAAATAAGAAAAATAAAGAAACAAAAACTTGATCAAACGGCTTGAGTAAAGAAAGGGTCAATAAGAAAAAAGAAAAAGAAAATAAACCTTGGGAAGACAAAACCATGGCACATATTTAGCTGGTCAAACGACTGCTATTCTTTTTGCATAGAATAACTTGGGTAGCTCAGCAAATACGACAGAGCTACCTTGCTCAACTCCTCAGAGCACATACCATTAGCCGTTCTTCTCTGCGTGCCCCAGGTTGGTGCTGGATATTACTGAACAGAATGTTAATCCTCGGAAAACAGAAATGACCCTTAATAAGGCACTTGTTTGTTCAACCTCACCGGATGTCTCCCCTTCTCTTCCAACACTCAGTTCTAGCAACTTTCCTAGGGTATGACTGTTTTGGTCTTTATATTCCTAGCCAATAATATCCAAAGTAACACAGCATTCTTCCTTACCAACTTTTTTAATTTTTCCACTATAAGATTTTAAAACTTTTTTTTTTCATTTTCAATATTTTGTAACCGCAAGTTAAGTATAAAAAGCTAAAATTGCCAAAAATATATTTTTTTTCTCCAGCACCCTGTAAAAGTATCTAATTTTGTTCTCCTCTGTATTTTTTTTATATGCAATGACAGGTATCTACATTTGTATATATTTATATATTTAACAGGTATGTATAAAGCAATTTGAAGAGGCAGGCATGGCTTTCACATCCTATTTTTTTTCTTGAGATAGAGAAAGTAAGATCATGGGCTCAGGAGCTGAACTAATCAAAGGAGCTGTGCAGGAGACACATTGTGGATGCACTCACTATGCATGTTAAAGACTACAAATAAACCATGTTAAAGACTACAAATAAACCTATCACCAGTAACATGATTAACATTTTCTTTTTGTCAGATGGGCTAGTAAAAAGCCAACCATTTGGCTTGACTATTTTCAATTTATAATTGGATTTTAAAAAGCAACAAACTCGCTAGGATAAATTGGCCAAATGCTGACACGTAAAAATGAATGAATGCATACATCTTTTAGCAGAGGGGTTATGGATTTAGCAACTTAAAATAGAAGGCATAAATCAAACTAAGAGAAAAAATATATGTATGTACAAACTTCACTACGAGGACCCCTATCTCCCCCGGAAACTGAGTAGCGTCTTTCGTTAGTGTTAATTGCCTGTGTTTGTTTCTTAATAGGAAATGAGAGCGTTATATGAGAATATTGTTCTTCTTATTGATTAGTTGTCATATCCAACTTAATACAGGCACCGTATCACACCCTTACAAAGTCTAAAATCATAAAGAGAGCCCTCTGCAAGATGGATACATAATCATATAGATATATTTCAACTTGAAACCCTTTGGCTAAATATGCACACATAATACCTTTTTTTTTTTTTTTGTCTTTTCAATCACAGCTCACGTGATCCATGGAGATTTTGTCTAAATACATCAGGCACTGTATACTGGACGTGGTGTGGGCCGGTGTAGTTACGGTCAGTAGCTAGAAGGTTAAAAGATAGACATTTCTACTGACCCCTAAACCATAGCACATCCTACTTTCATATTAGTTTTAAAAAACACACAAACCACCCCAATTCATCCCCTTCTCCACCCAGCCTCCTTAGCACTTCTAGTTATGCAAACTGCCCAGGACAGACCTCCCCACTTTCAGTAGCCTTTGTCATAGTACTGACAACCTGCCTAGTTTGTCTATTATTTAAAAACATAGCTCATGTGGGGAAACGTGACTCCACCAGAAAACAAAATGAAATTAAAAAAGAAAAAAAAAGGGAAAAAAAGAAAAAAAAACACACACACCAAATAAAAAGGAGATAACAGAACACAGAAATAATACAAAGCTCCATTTGCAATCAATTAAGCCATGCTTGTAAAACAGACAAAACAGCAGTTTTCAGGGGCACACCCAGAATGTGTCAGCACATGATTACGTTGGAGAGCTTTAACACAGTTACAGGACTCTTTGTGGAGATGGTGTGAGTCTATGTCCTCATTCCTTCTATTTCGTTTCCTCTAACTCCCGACAAGCGGGTGTCGGAGAAGGGTGGGATGAGAAAGACTTGGGTCGGGAAAGGGGAGGATGACATCATTTTGACAATTTTGAGTCTGGGTTTAGTTCCCGTTTAGCGTTAGTTTTGCTCATACCAGTGAGGTAACCAAATCAGAGCAGGCAAGTGGGAAAGGGTGGGGTGGTGGATGGGATGGGGGCGGGGTGGTCTTTATTGCTATATAATTCAGTGCAGATTTATGAGTAACAATACATACACATCCACCCATTTTGTGATTTATGAAGAAAAAGGAATAGAAAGAATGACACTTAAACTCAATGAACAGAGAGAAAATAAGTCCAAATACAAAGTGGCAACACAACTTGTTGGGGTCGTGTTGTGTTTCTATGGATACTCAGTGTTTGTTTTTTTTTAATGTTTTATCAAAATATGTTAGGGTAACTGTAGGGGCAGGCGCCTCTCTCTTTCTCTCGCTCTCTCTCTCTCACTTGCGTCCGAGAGGCTAGCAAAGGCAATTACCAGTTAACTGATCAGCAGGCAGGCTTGGGGCGGCTCGTCATTGGGTGAAGAGTTCAGAGGTCAGAAGGTCATGTGTTAGTTGCCGGTGGCGGCTAGGTGGTTAGAAACAAAAAACAAACAGAAAAAAAAGATAGAAAGGATATTAGTGTCAGCAAGAAGAGACTGAAATGACATCATTTTAACAATAAAATGAATGCAATCTCTTATTTGGTCCCCCAGTTCCACTGCCAGAGAGATAAACCCAGCTAATCTTGTTATAATCATGACACGGTTAAATCATGATACAAACTACTAGTGCCCCCAAACTTGAATCCGGTATGTGGTTTTAATCAAAGCGCTACATTGCCCCAGTACCAACAAACAAAAGCAAAAGAGGTCAAACGGACAAACAAAACATAACAAATATCTAGTGTTTTAGTTTCTTTTAAGTTGGAATGCAAGTTATGAACGGTGTGATTAGTGGTAAGGAAACTAAAGTTATGCAATGGGTAAAAATAACTCGTGTTTTACACGTATTTGCAATGAATCGATATAATAGACATTTCTTATTCTTTTTTCTTTTTTATTTAACATAATTTTATATATGCACAGGAACCATAAATACATGTTATAAAATGTTGTATATAAAACAACAGTACCTCGTTTACAAGCAAAATATATCATACCAATGTTTTACAAATGTTATCAGGCTTTACTTTCTATAATACATGAGAGAGAATGCAATCTACCTCCGGTTTATGTGGGTGGGTGTACGTGTATGAAAATAAAACCGTTACCTCCGACATTAAGTGAAAGCAAAAGGATAAAGTGATGCTAGGCAGCAGCATGAATCCTGCTGCTCTGTCAACATCTCCTAGTTAGCGTTTAGAGCTGCTGCTCTGTCCCCTCACTCTTTATGAGACCGGGGGATGGAGAAATCATTGATGGGAACTAGGCTGGCCTATTTTAGGCTCTAATCTCACATTAGAGGAATGTTACAAAGTAGCTTAAACACCGCTTGTGTAGCAATACCTGTGTCACAGTCATGTAAACCAAAGCAATTATCGCTTTTGCCTGAGAAATGTATTCACGGTGTCAACGACTATTTTTGTAAACAAAACGAGCATACCACAGTCCACCATTTAGCTGGTGTGTGAGTGTGAACGGAACGGGAAGACTGGGGGTGAAAATGAATCCCAAAAAAAAAGAAAAAGGGACCAAAATGACACAAAGACGCTAGAATTCCGACTAAGGCATATCAAGGCAGAGCAGAAGAAAGCATTTCAGTAATAGAGTATCTGAGGGACTAAACTAACCTCTGTCTGCGGTCACAATCCTTTGGTAAGGATGGACCCGAGAGTCATGCCGTCTCACTTTAGTAGCCATTGCACCTAGATCACAACAAGTCCACAAGGTTAGACACCATTCACTTTCACAGTAAGCACACTCATCTGTGTACACACACACCTATACTGCTTTGACTATACAATATGAGGATTAACAATATTATACATGTATGGTACATTGACACAGTACAGACATTTACATTAATATGCAAAAAAGAAAGAAAAGCAACAGAAAAAGTATACACTTCAGTTTTTAGTGGGCACTTGTAAATGGATGACTTAAAATTCCACAGTATTCAGTGTTCTATAGCAGAGTCTATGAAGAGGGCAGGCAGGGTGACAGACTAAAAAACACAACAACGCACACACAAAAAAAAAACACTGCGGGTTTTCCTGACGGATCCGGATTCCAGAAAAAAAAATGTATCTACTTCCTTAGAGAGGTGAGAAAATCCAATCCAGCCTGGTTGGTAATTGAATAGTGCTAGACAGCACCTGCCTATCTGTCACTATTCTCCCTGTTCCCCATCACCTTCACTCTCCCAGTCTTTTGGCTCTCAGTTGGCTGGGGTTGTCATTTCCCTCCTACCATGTGTCACAAATGATTTAACTCTATCCCTGCATGCATTAAAAAAAAAAAACGCTAAGCAAATCCATATGTCACAGTCTGTATGATTGCATGTGAGCAGAGGAGCAATGTGAAAATCCAGATCTCCAGAGACTGAGAAGTCTGGGTAATAACTGAAGCACTAATGTAATATATAAGAGGTTCTCCAAAAAGCTAGCGTGAAAGTCTGGCACAGCTGGCTACCCGGTCAGCACTTAGTAGGTTATACCTCTCGTGCTTTTATGGGGCATTGTCCTTCTATTAGATGTAGTTGTCCTGTAAGAAGGGTGCTCTGTCTGTGCCTTTGTGAGGGAAAAGGTGCGTGCAGAGAGATGCCGCTAACACCGCCATATTCCTCTGGTCTTCGTTGCCGAGAGAGCCTTTAAAGAGATTTGTGTCTCAGCCTCTCTGCGGCTAAACGGTAGCCTGTACTGTCTGCAGCATGGCCTGCAGCAAGAAAACTGGGCACTGATCAAGTGCGCACTAAGCGAAAGGAGAAAACATCCCTCTGAACTGGGTTGGAGTGTTTGAGCCCACGGTCGGCTGGTACTTCCTGACAGTTCCATTGTGAAAGGGATATGCAGGGAAGACATCGATGTTACATCAAATTCTGAAGATGGATGAAAGTAGATTGTGTGGTGTGTGTGTGTCTCTCTCTCTGTGTGTGTGTGTGTGTGTGTGTGTGTGTGTGTGTGTGTGTGTAAAAGTGCGAGGGAATATTTCACAGGTTTGGCTGA
>JAVQIZ010237582.1:0-11904 GCA_036023535.2 Galaxias brevipinnis | reverse complement strand
TTAATTTCCATTTTGTCTGAAATAACACATACAAATGTGGAAAGTGATAATGCTATTGTTGAATTGCATTTGCATTTTCAAGTTTACATTATAATTTGAATAAAGTCCCTTATGGGCTTCCATAGATATTTATTAAATTGTTATGATCAAAATCCTTAAAAAAATAGATGTCCCTAAACATTCAGCAGAGAAACACTGTTATTGGACAGAAATTTGCAAAATTATTACAATCAAACTCCTTCCATAAAGTGACTGCACTAAAGGTTCAGCAGAGAAAAACTTATATTAGAAATACTTGCTAAATCATTGAGATCTAACACTTTTTATAAAGTAATGGCAGTAAAAGAACACAAAAACCACTGTAATGCACTGCCAAAACTTCGAAATTTCAATGAATACCTTTATATAAAGAGCAATTAGAACACTATTGCAACCAAACTTGTCCATGGCGCTCGAACAACACTAGTGAACTACTGCGAAGGATTTAATCTTTAAATCCAGATTTAACACATGAAAATTACTTGCAATTTTATTTTTATCAGACTACAATCACATAGAATAGGTAGATTATAAGTATTCTCCCACAATGCCTTGCTGCAAATCCAGACCAATGTTTAAATGTAAAAGTACACATAAAAGTAAAACTAGGATTTACCTTTAAATTACAAAGAACAACGTTACATGCTTTGCATGGACATAAACCTTCATATGAAGAGTAACATTTATTTTACAGGTATTTGTATGAAATTTAGGAAACTTGAAAAAATGCTGTGAAAATAATATAGTAATTTTTCTGCCAAAATGTTTAATTTGTCATTTGAGATGATTTGGATTTTGAGATAATATCCGTAATTTAACAGTGTTTTGTTTGCAATTTCAAAACAAACTATTCTGAATTTTTATTTTCCGTGAAAATATTTTTTTTACAGTGCAGTAAAAGCGTGACCAGTAGGCAAAAAAATATATTGGTATTGGCAAAATGGGGAAAATAACAGTAGTAACGGCCCCTTTTTCATTTTCAGTTACTGTAATTTAGTTACTCAAATGTGAAGAATAATGTGTTACTTTACTAGTTACCGCCAATAGTAGTGAAATTACTGTAACTTGTAACTTTGTAACGCTTTACTCCCAACACTGCCTGCGGCTTTTGGCTCATCTTACCCCACAGCCTCCATTTTGATAAAAAAAAACTAACAATAAATCTTAGCTAACATTTCCCCAATGCCTTCACATGTTAATGTACCTTAGCAGTACATGAGCATTTAGCGTTCAGAAGTTTAACACTTTTTTTAATTGGCTCTGTCGCAAGATTCAATATTGCTTCAGACTGCCATTTATTCAATAGGCAGACAACATAACACACGCAAAAAGAAACAGCCAGTTTAAAATTCTGATGCAATCAACTATAAACTCTAATATCCTAAGGGTACTATGATCTAGTATCCTTTTTATCTCGTTTTGAGGAGCGTTCAGTTGGAGATAAATAAAACCTCCAACCCATTAGCGATAGCAGTTTGGATTATAGCAAAGTCATCCTAAAAAGTGTTAATTATTTTGATTTGAAAATCTTTCATCTCTGGGTTGTAACACAGTAATTAGAACATAGACCACTGATAGTTCTCAGCTGCTAATTGCCTTCTGTAGTGATGACTGTTGCGTTGTAGCTCTGCTGCATCCATGGAATGTGCTCAAAATTTTTGTATTTCCCTTTGCCCTTGCTGATGGAATATAGATAATGTCTTTAGAGACACATTCCTGCTTCTAATTATGGAGCAAAGTACTTAAGCTGCTGTTATTACATCAAATCTTCCCACATCTGCAGGTGCTAACAGAAAGCAGCTATTTGGAAGTAAATCCCTTGCCAGATGCAAATTGTTTTTTTTTCTCTACCATAGGTCATACACACACATAATTGGGAATACCTTAACTGTTTTTCGGGGGCAAACAGTTAACTGTCTTGTATTTTATTAGTCTATTGTGGAACACAGAACAGTTGTTTTTGACCCCTAGCTTTGTTTAAAGCATTACTGACTACAAAGCCAAATATACAATCTTACATAGTAACACAGCCCAAAATGTAAATTGTTTAAAATGAAAATGTATTGTATAATTTTGTAATTTTGTATACATTTGTTGGAGGCCCTCTATACTAACTAAAGCCAATTACCAGGACATTGAAACAAAACCTGTTTCCTGTACCTTATTCAAGGCCTGATCTAAGCCCAGGATCTACATCTCTAATACTGTTAGGGACTGTCAACCAATTGATTGGAACAAGGTTAAGAATGGATCGAATAAAAAACACTATATGTAAATTGTATTTAATTCCACTTAATAAACTATTTTTCTTATTGTGAAATAATTCAACTTAATCCATTCGCACTTTACCCTTGTGATTGGTGTGGAAAGTCACATTATTTAATAACGCTTTGTCGTCCACTGTCATAGCTTTCTTTCAACGATTCAGTGGCACATAGAACCTTGATCCAACACATGATTATCCCTGTGCACAAGGTTAGAGTTGGAACAGACCTGGTTTTGGCCTAATCAACCTGCTTTCCGTTACAGTTGACCCCATGGCCTTTAGCCTTTGTGTGTGTTTATGTGTCCATCCGCCTCTGTTTCCTCAACTGATTGATCTATTCATAATGTCATGTGTGGGAAGCAGGGACAACAATGCTTTGCATATTCCTCCAGCTGGGCTGTTCTACACACTGTCATGCCCCAGAGATATTTATCCTCAAATCAACAAAATGACTATCTTCACATGAATTTGCCATGCTTATCCATTTGATTCCAAAATACCTGTGTGTCTACCCCCATGTATGTTAAAGGGGCACCCCACCTAGCTCTTAGGATAGGAATAGTTGCACTGTTCAGTGTGTGTACTGTAGTTTTAAATAAGCGTCTTTAATCCCCCTAAATGCTCTCTCTTCTCTCTCTCTCTTCTCTCTCTCTCTCTATCTCTGTTTCTCTGTCTCTTTCTGTACACAGAGCATAAATAATAGCTTATTTATGTTTGGCCCATAAAAACATCATAGTAACCAGTTTTGTTTACACCAAAATACTTATGTTAAAATATAAAACTAGCATCAAATAAACCAAAGAATAAACATGTAAAACATACAAACTATGATAGTGACGTTTTTAAAAATATATGTTTTGAACTGAAAATGTCCTTGGTGGCAGAAACATCTATTATTAGAGAGGAGCTCATGTATCCTGGAAGACAGCGAGCGGTTCATATGAAATAATCCTTTTATGACGGATTCATCTGTCTTTAGATGGACCGTGCAGAAAGATAACAGCATGGAAAACAAAAGTGTGTTTTTATTGCTATTTTTTACTAAACAGCTGTCATTTTCAAATAAAGTGAGATTTCAAAGTAACCTCTCTCTATTGTCTAGGCTACACAGTGGAGAGAAATCTTAATCGTTATTTTACCTCATATGTGTTTGACAAATGTTTGGTTTCAATAAACCATTGTTTCTGAATCCAACATCTATTTTAGATTTATTTTAAACATGGTAAATGGAACAAACCTGGCTTTTGAATTAAACCCTGAATACCAAAACTATCTTTCTTTTACATCTTTCAGTCTCCAAAAAAAATTCAGTAGGATTTAATCTCATTGAGCAGCCTGTTGTTTATCAAATGTCATTTGTGCATCATCCCTTGAGTGGCAGTCAACATACAGGATCTGTTCATGATTAATTCCTCTCTCTCTGCGTTTATGTAATCAAAGGCCACCAGGCTAAACGAAAATAAGAAACACTAAATCCTTCATCTATTTAATAAATATGCTTCATGATTTTTTTACTATAAAATTACCTTAAAAATACAAACCTTAACTCTACAACTCTCTCGTCACAAGTACATCTGAAGGGCAAGAAGCTTCTGAAAAAGAAGAGGAAATCTAAACTCAAGTCATAACTCACAAGATGTGTTGGTTGCATTCAGCCGTACTGAAGCTTACTGTACAGTGTGCATTGTCGTACTTTACGATGTAAAGCACCCCAGCCACATGTATGTGGTAACACACTCAAATACTGCACCCATGAACACACACACACACACACACACACACACTCACACACACACACACACACACACACACACACACACACACACACTCACACAAACACAAAGGGAGACAGATAAGGCGGGGAGTGGAATAGGCAAGATCTAATTGTTTTCCTTTAAGATAATTTGATTATGGGTCTTTCAAGGTCTTTAGAATATCTAATCCAAATGTAGTTTCAGTGTTTTACCACTGCAAATGAACACCTTGCGTGTGTGTGTGAATGTTCTAGTATGTGTTTCAGCAGACTCCTTCAACACTCAAACACACAGGCACATGTGCACACACACATTGTTCCTTCACATATGTGCTCTATCATCAGATATCTGTAAGTCGCTTTGGATAAAAGCGTCTACTAAATGAATGTAATGTAATGTAATGTAATGTAATATCTCTCATCAGCCATCTGCCTATCTGAATTGACCTGAGCTGACTGCCATTAACAACATAGCTTTTACACTTGTATGAGTGTGTGTGTGTGTGTGTGTGTGTGTGTGTGTGTGTGTGAGTGTGTGTGTTTGTGTGTGAAGGTGATCTAAACGGCCTTTTAACAAAGCTATTACCAGTGTTGTCCCCCTGGCTGGGAGGAATGGAACTCATTAGAGGTACAGGAATGAATAGTGAATCAAAAAAAAGAGCAGCCATAGGCAACAGACACACACACACACACAGACACATGTGCACACACTTTCAGACTTCCTCCTCAGGTTATCCCCCTGGCAAAGTCTGTCTCCTCTTTACATTTATAGGAGTTCACAGTACAAAGTGCAGTGTGCGTGTGCGTGTGCGTGTGCGTGTGTGTAAACCATTTCACAAATACAATACCTGTGAATGTCTGTCAACACCACTGGCAGGGTACATAGCATGTGTTAGAGTGACACATACAGGCAGAAGAAAAGCCTTGTTACTAGGTAAGGTAGGCTAAAACGAGTCTTTACCCCCTGATTTTCTCCTTTATAGCTGTCAGCACACTGTTCTAGTAAACTGTGTCAGGGATGTTTACATTGTGTGGGGAAGAAGCTCTTTTACTTATTTGTTTGGGGGATTCGTATGTGGTGTGCACACCTTCAATATAAAGACGGCACTAAACATTTGGCAGAGAAGCACCGTTTTTTGACATGTATTTTACGAATTATTACTATCAAACATTTTCCGTAAAGTGATGGCACTAAAAGTTCTACAAAGAAACCTTGTATTTCATTGCAAGAATCTGGACATTTGTTCTATTAATTTATTACAGATATCAATTAGAACAATCTTGCAACCAAACAAGTCCATGGTGCTCAAACAACACTAGTGAACTACTCCGAAGGATTCAAACTATAAACCCAGATCTAGCACATGAATATGACTTGCAATTTTATTTTTAACTGGTCACAATCACATTGAATGTGTAGATTATAATTATTATCCCACAATGCCTTGCTGCAAATCCAGACCAAAGTTGTTTTGGTAAACTACTAAATTTACATTTACAGCTACATTTACAGTTTAAATGTAAAAGTACACATGAATGTAAAACTAAGATTTACCTTCAAATTCCAAAGAAAAACACTGCATTTTTAGTATGGACATAAACCTTCATATGAGGAGTAACATATTTATTTTACAGATATTTGTATGACATTTAGGAAAACTGAAAAAATACTGTATAATTGTTATAGTAATTTTTCTGCAAATGATTTTTGTAATTTGTCATTATTGACACGATGGTTAAAAGTAAAGTTTGGTTGTGGACTGAGATAATATCCGTAATTTAACAGTGTTTTCCATGCAATTTCAAAACAGCAAACTACTATGAAAATTTGTAATTTAAGAAAATTTGTAATTTTCTATCAAAATAGGATTTTTTTTTACAGTGTTTGTGAACATTTAATTTCAACCTTGCAGACATAGTAATTAAAAACTAGGTTAACGGAGCAGTGGTCACATTTAGCAAACTAATGACCCTGACATATAGTCAAATATAAAATTAATGGAATTCTATTTTTTATGTGTTTTTAATGTATCCTTTATTTAACCAGTTGAGTCCCGTTTTAGGGAATCCTGGCCAATACACCAGGCTAAATAATTAAAGAAGGCACAAAACAATAAACAAGCAATAACTTTTTTTAACAATGAAGCAGTCTCAGTAAAACACATACCCACATATTATTTAATATCAGAACAAATATCTGTTCTTACGTATTGTTACGTCCCTTCAGCTGCATGGCTATCTAGGGCACTGAAGGACCGAACACTTTCCAGAGACTGAGTGGATGGTGTGAATGCGGACACACTGAGACAAACCAATAGGGATAAAATAAATAGGTAAGCCATTTATTTACAGACCAAAAATGAGATACCACGGCTATACGATTGGTGCCAAATCAAAGAAAGAAACAAAAGAGCTAAGCTGCCTAACACACACTTGCTATCAAAACTACATGGGGTGGCACCACTCCTAAACTAATGATTCTAAATAGAGAATACACCATGTGATGGTAAAATGAACACCCACAGGTATCTAAACTAGCTACGCTCCGCAACAAAAGAAAACACAGTACTGTGTACCGGCAAAACAGGAATCAGAATTATAACCAAACAAAACACAGTACCGAGTACTGACTACACTGGGAAAACAATAAGGAACAAAATAAATGCTGTATCGAATACAGGATCAAAAGAGGGAAACAAGTAACGAACAAAATAAACACTGTATAGTATACAGGATCAAAAAGGGCTAAGGGAAAAACCAAACAAGAAGCTGTATCTATACAGGGACTAATGAAGGATCGAAAACGGAAACTAACACTGAATATCTAGATCTAGTTAGCACTCGCTAACAAACAAACGAACAGACAAATTACACACCGGGATAAACCCACTAACAAACACAGAATAGCCAACACAAAGCACCAAAAGTATAAACCTTATCAAAGTCAGAGCAGGCACTAAGTACAACGAACACAAACACAGATCTGAATCTATCTCGCTCTGACGAGACTGCCGACAGGAAGGGTTTTGTTGGAGATGCACCGTCGCCTGATTGGTCCGTCAACAGATGCCTGATGGTGTGTGATGAGGGGTAGGGAACCAATGGAAAGCAGGCGGCAGATCTGAATGCAGGGAATAGCGGAGGGAAAACAGAAGGGAAGACAACATACACACACAATACAAACTATTCATACACAAAACATTGGTGGACCGAACAGGCCCCTTAATTAATCCTTTGTTAATTCTCTGTTGTGTGTCTCAGTGCCTGCCTCCATACCCATGGAGTCCATTCAGACCAGCCCATACGAGGAGAAGATCTTCATGCAGTGGAAAGCCCCCAATGAGACCAACGGAGTCATCACTCTCTATGAGGTAGAGCTGAAATACTGTCGCCACTCTGTGAGGTAGAGCTGAACTACTGTCGTCACTCTCTGTGAGGTAGAGCTGAGCTACTGTCGGCACTCTGTGAGGTAGAGCTGAACCACTGTCGTCACTCTGTGAGGTAGAGCTGAACCACTGTCGTCACTCTCTGTGAGGTAGAGCTGCACCACTGTCGTCACTCTGTGAGGTAGAGCTGAGCCACTGTCGTCACTCTCTGTGAGGTAGAGCTGAGCCACTGCCGTCACTCTGTGAGGTAGAGCTGAGCCAGTGTCGTCACTCTGTGAGGTAGAGCTGAGCTAGTGTCGTCACTCTGTGAGGTAGAGCTGAACTACTGTCGTCATTCTGTGAGGTAGAGCTGAACTACTGTCGTCACTCTGTGAGGTAGAGCTGAACCACTGTCGTCACTCTATGAGGTAGAGCTGAACCACTGTCGCCACTCTCTATGAGGTAGAGCTGAACCACTGTCGCCACTCTATGAGGTAGAGCTGAACCACTGTCGCCCCTCTCTGTGAGGTAGAGCTGAACTACTGTCATTATTGTCGTGATGATTTGCCTGAGTTTGCTACCTGTCACACCCAATCACATCTTTAAACCCCTCCTCCTTTGGGGTCAGGGCCTTCATTAAGGGTTGTGGGTGTATGTGTGTGTGAGCGAGAGAGAGAGAGCGAGAGAGAGTTTTCAGAACGAAGAGACCACGGTGTTGGTACACAGTATCGATTGGTTATGAACAAATATGAGAGATGGTGCCTGCACTGCTTAGTGTATTTGCATTTTCTGAATGAGCTTTGGTTTGTGTGTGTGTGTGTGTGTGTATGTGTGTGTGTGTGTGTGTGTGTGTGCATGTACAAGTGTTAAAATAGCGAGTTATTCACCTTGAAGTACAGCTCTGGTCTCAAATAAATAAATTATTGATTTGGTCGCACACCCCTGTCTCTCTCCAAGTTTCCTGAATGAAGTTGGAGCCCACCTAGTCTCGGTTCCAGCTTTCTACACATTGGTTCAAAAGCCTCGGGAAGATTGACGGTCAAAGTCCGTATGAAGGAGGTGGAGAATAGTAACTCGTTACTATTTAAATTATTGACATGGGGTGAGCTTCAAAGGCAGACTAAAGCTTGTACGAAAATAGCCACACACAAACCAGGGAGAAGGGGGAGAGTTTTGCCCATAGAAATTTCTATCTCTATGGTTTTGCCAAAGAGTGAGTGACATTTTTAAGTGCCAATCAAATATTCCATATTCGAAGGCCAAGAGAAGAGAAGAATCGTATAGGAAACTTTCCAGACCTTCAGTTCAGATCGAAAGAACAAGATAGTAAATGTGTGTGTATTTTTGTGTATGTTGGTTTGGGTGTGTAGGTGTGTGTTTGTGTTGTGGTCGTACACGTGTGAGTTAGTGCTATTTTAATATGCATAAATTATGTGTGCTTGGTCACTCACAAATGTGAGTTTGTGTGTATCAAAGCTCAATGTTTTCATCCAACAAGGTGGTGTGGTACAAACGTTGATGGCACCGGCCCACCTTTGTCCACATCATTACCATGAACCCAGCCCTCCACCACTGCCTCGCTGCCAGGAAGAGACAGCCTTTGTTAAACAGATAGAGTCCAGTACAAAGCAGGCCCATTAGAGATAATTGCTATAATTACCCCTATTGATTGGATTAAAGGCATCATCTGCTAGATCTGAAGGGACAGGAGGCTCTTTGCTCGCTTTCAGCATGAATCAGGGGCAATTACACCTGGGACAATGTCCTGGAGAAGGGAAGGGGGGCGGTGGGAGGGATGGTGAGAACAGGAGAGGTAGAAGTATGGGGGCAGCGTGGGGGGAGAAGTGATAAGAGCCCAATAAGGAGGAAGAGAGAGGTAGAATGGAGGGAAAAAAAGAAGGGAGCCACTGAAAAAAACAACTCGTAAGAGTTGCTAAATAAAATCCTTGTAAAAATTTGCACGAGCACTTTTTGAGTTAATTTTACTGTCAAAAAATCAAGTGCAACTTACTTGCCAGTGTCAAGTAAAATGTAATTACCACCTAACGTAACATTTGTGAAGATATTACATAAATGTCACTTAATATAAGTTAAGTTATATATAATTATGTGAAGTATATGTTCATAGACAGGAACGTTGATGTCATTAAAAATATTAAGTAAATTGTGTATAGGCTATGTGCTGCCATGAAATAAATAAGTTGGGCCTAGATATTATTATATAGTTATTCAATTTAATGTTTTCCATTTCATATATGTAGGACTATATATTTTATATTTGTTTGGGGAGATTAAGGATGACATGACGGTTAGAGTTTTTAAATTTAGTTGGCACTTGCACACCCTGATTACGTTATCTTCCCGATATAGCTACATCAGATGATTTCAATGGAATCCATTGCCAGACTTTCACTGCTGTAGCGTTTCCTGGGCTTGCAGTTAAAGTGTAGTGTTCAGTCACGGTTGCGGAAAAAATATACCTCGAAAGGCTTGCTGGGATTATGCAAATGTGTTTCCTCAATGTTCTATCAGGAGCAGTGACAAGGTAAGTAAGGCAGTAAGGACTTGGGGTTAATGTGATTATTCTTTTAGCAAGATTAGCTAGTTATCTATCCTAACTTCTCCAACACTTACCGTAAACACGTATAAAACTTCAGATTAGTTTATATTTAACAGAATAGGACACGGCTAGCAGAGGCGTCATGCATCCATTTTTTCTCAGAGGGCACAGTTTCACAACTTAATTTACTATATGATGTGTTAGCTAATATCAGGGCCAGAAATTTCGTTTTTTTTGTGATGGCATAAGTTAGCTACCAGTTTTGAAATGTGCTACACCAATGCCTTTTTAAAAAGTATGAGATCGCTAAATAAATGTTTAATGTTTGTGTGTTTTTATTTTTAGTCCCGCCTTTAATCGTTTTTGATTAGCCAGCCGACCAAAAGTGACATTGACGAGCACTGTGCAAAAAGGAGCATGCCAATCGTGTCTTTGCATAATGGTGAAAAGGCGCTGGAAGTTGAAAAAGCGTGGTCAATAGACACGGCCCCTAAGCTGTTTTTTGCAGTGAAAAACGTGGTAGGCTAGCAAGATTTGACTACCATTGCTACCGCTAATTTCAAGCCCCGGCATATATATATAATAGGCCTACTACGGATTTGATTACAAATGATAAAGGGGGCACGTGCCCCCTCAGTGTGAGTGGCCATGACACCTCTTGTGGATTGTGTCAAGTGTCTCGCTTTTCACTGTCAGCCGATATCAGTTGTTTGAAAAAACTAATTAAACTAAAGATCTAAAGATTAAGGCGCATTCACCTATTCAAACAAGCTAAATATCTAGATGGAAATGTACTTAGAATTCTTCGGTTTATGTGCAATGACTATAAATTATTTAAATAGTATGAGTGAAACCATAATAAAGCTTACTCTTCCCACACAGTTAATTTGTTACATGAATGAAATGTGTATTTACATTTTTACTTTAGAATTATAGTTCTCACTGAATCTTAATATTACAATGTAGAAATTATGACAGTTAATTTAATATATTTTACAACACCTCTAACTTGGATGGATAGTAGTTCAATAATTGCACACTTGACTAAATTCATTGTCAAGTCTTCTTCCCAGCAAACAAACATTGATAAAAATAATAAATGTGTGCAGGCAAACAAAATAAATGAATAGTAATAATCCAAATGTGACAACAGTCTTGTGTTTTGGTTGTTATAATCATTTGGTCCAGGGACAACAGCAGCATAAATACAGCAATTTAAAAATGGTTATCATAAACACAATAAAAATATCCATTCTAAAATATTATAGAGAAGCTCATCCTCAATATCTCGAAACAAAAAATGGGCTTTACCATTTGAAGTTGCATTATTTTGTGATGCATGATTTAATTTCTACATCAGAGAACAACATCTTAAAAGTGAAAAATAAATTGTAAATTTGTATATATATTTGGCTTTTGCAGAGTTAAGAGATTGAACGGTTCACTCATGTGCCATGTAAAAACCATCCAGCCCTATGCTGTAAAACTAATCCCTTTAAAAAAGGGTTTAATGACTGACAGCAACAGCTGCCAAACAAACCCATAAAATTAAAGCAAAATCTCCAAATAGCAATGAAGTGCAAAAACAATAAATTCAAAGAAATTACAATAAAAGATTTTGCCCAAATATGCTGTTATTTTACAGGTATTTCTTAAATTATTATGTTCAAACACCTTCAATAAAAAGACGGCACTAAACATTCAGCAGAAAAACACTGTTATTTGACAGATATTTTCCAAATTATTACAATCAAACATCCTCCA
This sequence comes from Galaxias brevipinnis, assembly GCA_036023535.2. Lineage (NCBI taxonomy): Eukaryota > Metazoa > Chordata > Actinopteri > Galaxiiformes > Galaxiidae > Galaxias > Galaxias brevipinnis. The sequence goes on along the minus strand of JAVQIZ010237582.1, from coordinate 157 downwards.
TAAAGTGACTGTTCTAAAGGTTCAGCAGAGAAGAACTGTTATTTTAAAGATATTTGCTAAATCATTGCGATCTAACATGTAATTCATTGCCAAAACTTGGAAATTTCATTTGATGCCTTTTACAGATAGAGATTAGAACACTTGCAACCAAACAGTT
>JAVQIZ010237569.1:0-26164 GCA_036023535.2 Galaxias brevipinnis | reverse complement strand
TTTTGGGGCCTTTCCCCCCCCCCCCCCCCCCCCCCCAGACACACACACACACACACACACACACTGGCCCGGTACAGGCAATGGCACAGTGACATTTCCAGCCAGAGTTGCATAACGGAGTCCCTCACCACTCTATATAATCCTTCTTGTATAACCAGCCCTTCACTACAGTTTCATAAGCTGTCCTGTCTATCTCTTTCACACTCCTCCCAGTCTACCAAAAGGCATTTCATGGTTGTGTAACTTAATCACTTGATACATATGTCATAGACTCCAATTAATAGGTTATAGATTTAGCTGTTAATAGTTGTGATACATTTTGATATTGCAATATAGAACAAAACATACTTTTAAAGTATAGCTATTTTCACATTTCTAAATATACAGATAAAAGGTCCTCTGATGTTTGATGTAAAGATCCACATTTGTTTTGTTTGCTAATTATTTTGATCTCGGTCATCTTCCCAGATGTGATTGATTTGAGCTCAAGTGAGGTTGATGCCCTGTTCCAAGTCAGTAGCAAATCAACAGGCAAGGAGGAGGATCGGAGTGGTGCACACGTCGATGATGTGCTCAACCAACAGGACGCTCAGGGCAGAGTCCTGGTCAACATGAACCACCCCGAGACAGAGGCAGATCTGTACCTCTCCCCCCAGTTGGCCAGGGCTGTCAAACCTCACCAGGTAGGCATCCTCATAGGTTAGGGGAACCACTCGTGTTAGAGTGTTTACATCCTGCTAGCTATGTTTCACCGCTTATGTGATCCAACTGGTTAGCACCCCTATTATTCATATTGTCATCCTGCTCCCATCCCTGCATCCTTCAGATTGGGGGCATCCGTTTTCTGTATGATAACCTGGTTGAGTCCTTGGAGGGGTTCGAGAGCAGCACTGGTTTTGGCTGTATCCTGGCCCACAGCATGGGCCTGGGCAAAACTCTGCAGGTCATCTCCTTCATAGACATCCTCCTGAAGCACACTAAGGCTCACACTGTCCTTGTAATTGTTCCTGTGAGTATTCAGCTACACCGAGTACTGCTCGGAGTTCATACGTAGCTGTATATGGAGTTGTGTGGGGGAAGTGCTAGATGAGAAGCGCTGTTCTTAATTTTCTAACATCATTGTATTACAATGTGTAGGTCAATAAAAACGCATTCATATTTTTCTGACCTTCTGTTTGTCCTTTTTCTCCCAGGTGAACACCTTACAAAATTGGCTGTCCGAGTTCAATCTGTGGGTCCCTGCCTCCGAGGCGGTGTCCCCGGATACAGACCCTGCTTTGGTGACCCCTCGCTCTTTCAAGGTCCACATCCTCAATGATGAGCACAAGTACATACCATATTACATTGCTTTGACAATTGAATGGTTTAATTTAAGGTACATATTAAATTAAGATCAGTCCTCAGCATCAGCTCTATCTCTTGCAGGACCACTGCCACCCGGGCTAAGGTGGTGGAGGACTGGGCCCGAGATGGGGGTGTTCTCCTGATGGGCTATGAGATGTACCGCCTGCTGTCCCTAAAGAAGAGCTTTGTGGCTGGTAGGAAGAAGAAGAAGAGCAAGAAGCCAGTGGGGCCAATGGTCATTGACCTGGACGAAGAGGACAGGCAACAAGAGCTGCTCAAAGGTAGGACAATATCTGATCGAAGGGACGTGTCTGAAGTTAAAATTAAGCCGGGTTTAACGCCTTAAACAAACGTATCGACCTTCTCTCCCTGATAACCCCTCAACGCTTTTTCTTTGTCCCTCAGGCATAGAGAGAGCCCTATCCAAACCAGGGCCAGATGTGGTGATCTGTGACGAGGGCCACCGCATTAAGAACTGCCATGCAAGTACCTCCCAGGCTCTGAAGAACATCCAGACCCGACGGCGTGTAGTTCTGACAGGCTACCCGCTTCAGAACAACCTCATCGAGTATTGGTGCATGGTGGACTTTGTCAGGCCAGACTTCTTGGGGAGCAGACAGGAGTTTAGTAACATGTTTGAAAGGCCCATTCTGAATGGTCAGTGTGTGGACAGCACGCCACAGGACGTCCAGTTGATGAGATACCGGGGCCATGTGCTGCACAGTCTGCTGGAGGGCTTTATACAGAGGTGAGGGACATCAAGTAGACCATGCACATTTCTACTTGAGTCCCATATGATCAATGCTAACCCAAAACCTTATACTCAATGTATGTTGCTTAAGATTTCTGGAGTGTATTTTCTTTTTATGTATGGAGATTCTGTATGTTGCCTTTGTCATATGGTTTTAATTAATTTGAGTATTTGTATGTGTATGTGTGTGTGTGTGTGTGTGTGTGTGTGTGTGTGGTGGGGGGCGGGTGCTTGTGGGCTTGTGCAAATTTTAGGCGTGGCCACGATGTGCTTAGAGACCAGTTGCCTACTAAGCAAGAGCACGTGATCCTGGTGAGGTTGTCTCCTGTACAGAGGGCACTCTATACTGAGTTCATGAACCGTTTCAGAGAGGCCGGCAACTCTGGCTGGCTCAGCCTCAACCCACTAAAGGCCTTCTGTGTTTGCTGCAAGGTATGTATTGGTATGTTTGTGTATGTGTGTTTGTAAGTGTACCTGCTTTCATTCTGTGATTCTACAACTTGTTTTGTATAAGTGGAAGTGTGCCTCCGCGTTAAGAGTTTGATTTCATGTTGTATATTGTATACATTGCTAACTCTATACAGATCTGGAACCACCCTGATGTGCTCCATGAGTCCATTCAGAAAGAGAATGTAACCAATGAGCAGGACCTGGACCTCGATGACATAACCTCCACGGGTCCCTCTCGTGGCACTGGATACAATCAGAAGGACAAAACCACAGAGAATCCTAATGCAATTGGTGGGCTGAGCCTAATGGCACTGCAGGAAAAAGCAAATCAGGTCATCAGCTATGAATGGGTAAGTGCAGAAAGCTATCTTTGGCACAGATAAATTAAATGGATGCTACTAGTTAGAATTTTCTATGTCAATGTCCATTCTTGATTGAAAAGAAATGTAGTTATGTATGCCAGTTTTAATAGAACAAATGGTCTGACAGTTGAAAATGACATTGCAAAAATTAAGGATGAAGCCCAAGTCTTTCATGCACTAATGAATGATTTTCCCATCTCCCCCTTGCAGGCAAAGGACATCATGTGTGAATATGAGACAGGTGTCCTAGAGAACTCTGCCAAGATGGTGCTGCTGTTCCACCTGATAGAGGAGTGTGTCAGGATGGGGGACAAAATACTTGTCTTTAGGTATGCCAACCAACAGGCTTGGGTTTCAGCTAGAACTATTTTTATACATATTGAAAATCAGTGGCGAACCGTGCCTTTCAGAGCTGGGCTTTCGATACCTCCCACAAACAAATGAGCTCTCTCTGTATATATGGGCCGTATCTCACCTCCATCGTCAAATTCCATTGTAGCTGTACCTACCACAAACAAATATTCACAAACTGAAAGTATATAATGGCCATATCTTACATCCATCCTTGAAAATTCCATTGAAGCTGTAGTTACGCACAAACAAACTCACAAATTTTGACTCCAAATCCATATCAATTTGTTATATCAAAGTACACTCATTCAATTTAATGGTCTATTCTATCAAGGAACTAATACTCTCGGGGAGGATTGTCATGGCTGGCCAGAGTTGGTGATGGCCCAAATGCAGATAAACAATAAACATAACTAAACTGGTTAAGACCCAAACAAAACCAAAGGAAAGAACACGGGAGACAGAGTACTGAGGCAAAACCTGTTCCAGCCGGAGACAGGAGCCTTTACTAGAAAAGAAGGCACAGCAACACGCATACAGCAAATAATGACAGAACATAGAACAAAGGAAAACAGGAACGTAAATACACTGGCAAAGGCACAGGTGAGAACAGTGACACTAACGGCTGGCAGGTCCGAAACAAGGCACAGGTGAAAACCATAAAGCATAATAAAGGCCACATAATGTGCAAAATTGTCATTTCAGAGGGTGACTAGCCCTCTGCTTGGCAGATAGGCAACTGGTCACTCCACAAGCAAAATGGAAGCATTTTGGGGAGCGTGCATTTTCTAGGGCAGCACCTAAATTAAGGAAATCTCTCCCTCCTCTAATTCGGAATTCCAACTCGTCTTTTCACCCTAGCATACCCTAGTTAACTCTGTTTAGAACCTGGTCCCTTTCTTTTAATAATACTATCCATTTGCTTACTTATAGTTAGAACTGTTGTTGCTGTCTGTCTGTTATACTATTTCTGTCTAATTGTTTATTTTCGTCATGTTATTTATGTTGATGCTGTGAAGCGACTTTGGGTGTCAGAAAAGTGCTATATAAATAAAATGTATTATTATTATTATTATTAGAAACAAGTCGGCGTAACGATGATATTACACAGAGATTAATCAGATATGTTCAAGGGTGTAGATTACGGGGGTAATAATGCAAATACAACCCCCAAATTAACCAAATTTAAGCCGAGGTGAATCAATTGCGTTGATCTTCATATTTATATTTATTGATCGATTACCACTCATCCAAATAACTGTCGAGTGCTATAAGTGCCTTTCTTGCTTTTCATAAAACAAATGTATTAATTGTGATACTTTTGCCTTTAAATCTCTAATAGAGATAGAACACTGTAGTTGTTCTATCTCTGTGGCTCTAATACTATATTGTGTAGGAGGTCGAGTAATGAGAGGAACCCAGACTTTCTTGCTCTCCAGTGCAACCCACTGTATCTTAATTTTTCTGTTTACAATCCAACAACACCCCTTCCCACATTTACAACATCACCATATGAAAACCCCTGAACGTTATCCCAGTGCCCATGCCTCAAAGGCACAGGCGCTAATTGCCCACATAGTCAAGAGGTGAATTATGTCCCAGTGGTGGCTGCCACAATCGCACATTTTATTACTGATTGGTAAACTGCCTTAATGCCCTAACTGTGTTTGTAGATATCGCACATAACTTTCAGTTTAATAACTGCACAAACACTTTAAAAAAAATTATGTTAATCATGAACACCAAAAAAAATACTTCAGGCTTGCTGGCACCTTTTTCCAGTCTACCATGCCTGTTAAAATGAAAATAAGAAAAGTAACAAAAATGTTTAAAAACATGTTGCAAAAAGGGAAAGAGCATTGCATTGTGCTTTTATTGACAGAACTAACACTAGTACACACTTTCTACTCTGATTAAAATTACTTTGAATGACTCAGACTACATACAAAACTTTAATTACTTCAGCAATGTCCAAAATAACAAGTGCTTGATGTAGCGTTTCAACATAAAAGGCAGCTCCTAGTACAGCATCAACCACCACGCTGTGGTGAGTTTTAAAATGACTAGACGATGTAATTGTTCAAATATGGAAAGATTGAGTTGTCAGTCGTTTAAGAATACTATGCTTTGACCAGTTCATTCATTGATTGATATTAAATTAAACATTTGATATTAAATTTAAAAAAAATGTCAAAGTTATAGATTTATGTCAATTAAGAACAAAACCTACTATTTTGGAAGCCAATTATGAATATACAAGGGCTCTATAAATAGAATCACTTATATATTGTGAAACTAAGTATTACACTTGAATGACTTAAAAGACAGACAAAAATTTTTTTTATATTTGTGTCAATTCAAACAGTTTTAAGAAACTAAGCAGTGGAATTTTCTTGACCACAGCTTTTTGTAACTTCCATTGTGTCTGCATTACGCTAGTTAGGTTTGACCTGCATACAATCCTGACCACACCAGTATAACCCTCTATGGACAGTACATTCACCATATACCCTGTGCTTTCACTTTGTCTCTCTGCAGTCAGAGTTTGTCCACACTGACGGTGATCGAGGAGTTCCTGGCCAAGAGGCCAGTCCCAGCCTGCCCCAACAGTTGCAGCAGCCAGCAGGGACACAACCAGAACTGGTTACGCAATCACAACTACTACAGTACGTGGGTTTCTCTTTAACTAAACCACACCACACACTGTGCACCACGGTGGTAAATGTCGACTATAGGGGCTTGAAAATCATTTAGTGTTGCCAACGGCTGGTGATTAGATGTTTTTATTCATTTATACCTACAGAAATTAATCACACATTGATTATGTTTTAGGTATGATGCTAGTGAATATTTTGGAGAATGTTGGTGAGTCAACTGAGCCACTAACTGTAGTTTTCCTGTTGTCAGGACTTGATGGAAGCACATCTGCATCAGAGAGAGAGAAGCTCATCAACCAGTTCAATGATCCCTGCAACACCAACACACATGTTTTCCTGCTTTCCACCAGGTAGCATACTTGCACACAGAAACAAACTCCTTGGTTCATGCACTCTTATCAGTTAAAGGGGAACAGGCTCACACACTTGGTGACACATTTCCGTCCTCCTCTTAAGGGCTGGCTGTCTGGGTGTTAACCTGATTGGTGCAAACCGTGTGGTGGTGTTCGACGCCTCATGGAACCCATGCCATGACGCCCAGGCTGTGTGCCGTGTCTATCGCTACGGCCAGCGCAAACCCTGCTACATCTACCGGCTGGTTTGTGACTTTACCCTGGAGAGGAAGATATATGACCGTCAGATTTCCAAACAAAGCATGTCTGGTGAGCAATTTTTCTTTTCGTTTAAGGGCCCATAGACAATCATAGATTTTCATGTGATTTTTTAGTGTCTAGAAGCACATTTACAAAAAAAAATTAAGTTGTGTTGTGTTGTAAAATTCTGGCAAAGTGTGTTTTTATAAAAAATATATATGCACCTACCTGTCCGAAATATTTAGACACATCCCTCAATTCAGGTTGCATGGCTAGACTAAAACTATCTTCTCTGGCTTGGTAATCTCTGCAGAAGTGGTCATCAATCAGCATACAAGTTTGGTACCCTGAGAGAAAATAAATCCTACCTCAAAGCATTTTATTCAAGAGTTCAACAGCCTAAAATAGATAACGTTTCTTCTGTTGAAAGCGTGGAGTGCAGCTTACTCTGTAAAATAGCTAGTGTACTCCAACAACAACATCCCATCCAATCACATGCGTAAATCATATTTATATTATATTATTTCACTTCAAATCAAATCGAAACATTTATATTTTATACACTTTTCACCACCTTCTGGTTGTCCGATTTCTGTTATTCTGTTCATGTCTTCTTCCAAAAACAGTTTAAAATCTTTACTTTACTTTGCTTACTTTTGTGTAGATTCATGACAATTAATTTTGAGTTTAGGTTCTAACTAAAGGTGCTGAAATGTTTTACTCTTTATCATTCTCTCCAGACCGAGTTGTAGACGACATGAACCCAGTGCTATCATTCACAAGGAGAGAGGTGGAATCCCTTCTTCATTTTGTGGAGGCAGAGCCAGATGTCTCCCAGGTAAAACTCCAGCCACAGGACCACACTGAGAGGGTCATTAGAAAGGCCTGTCTTCTCTACCCTCATCTTATCACCAAGGTAAGGTTTCACTCACACAAACTATGTCACTCATATCCTTACTTGATTACTAAAATAAACACACAAAGTAACACCCAAATATAGCACACACCTTTCAAATCCTTATAGTATCACAATTCAATTAATAAAACATGCATATCCTGACCTATATCCTAAACTTGCCCTCTCTCTCTATCTCTTAAGCAACCATTCCATCATGAGTCTCTGCTGTTAGACCGGAGAGAACTGAAACTGACCAATGCAGAGAAGAAGGAAGCCAAAAAGAGCTACGAGGACGAGAAGAGAGCATCGGTTCCCTACACTCGCCCCTCCTATGCTTCCTATTACCCTGCCAGTGACCAGAGCCTAAGCAACATACCCGCTTTCAGCCAGCGGAACTGGTCAGTGATTATAGTAGGGATGCCAGAACACTTGCGGAGCAAAGCCCAGTTTGGGGTTTCTTATAGTACTAACAGTAGGCTACAGGGTCCATGCTCAACCATCTGAGGTGGAAGCACCCAAACGAATTAACAACTCACACTGGTGCTGGCGGCAGCACTGGCCCATAGCCGCAACAAGCAACATTGCATAGCTTGATGAGAAAGAAATTACAGCACTTAAACTAAATGGATTTAGGGACAGCCAAATAGCGGAACGCCCAGCTTATCTTACTTTTTTGCATTATTTGCTACTCTTTCACATGCATTTGAAACAACACACTATTAATTATCAGAATCATATTGAAGAAATAAACTTAGGCTATAGCACAATATAGGAAATGGGCGATAATATAATGACACGATTGACACGACTTAAGATTGGACTAAGAACTAAGTTATTTATAGTGTGCATTTTATGACAATGTCATGTGTATGTCTATTCATCGAAGAGCTAACAACATTTCCAAAACAAGAGACAGTTAGCACTATGTTTGTAAAGTCACAAAAACATATTTTAAAGGTCGACATGATCATTAATAATGAAAAACGTACTGAGTATATACTGTATATCCTACTTGCTAACCCTCCCCAAAAAAGAATACATGTTTTATAGAACTACAGGTGTTAAATAAAATGTTCGCATATTTTTTTATATGATTGGATAATTGGGTAAAGTCATGTGACATGACGTTTGCTTGTGCCGAGGGGTGGGTTGGTAAGTTGCTTTTATTCGTAACTCATGCGTATATTGGCGCAGTGAGTTCTTTTTTCCCTTTTTTTATTGAACAATGAAATAAACAATACAATATGAAAACAAAATCTCGAAACGGATATTAAGTCTTCATGACGCTCAGTGAGTTCTTGCACCTCCAAGCAATCGGCTTTGGAAAAAAATTTCCCACCTCCTATGACGTTAACCAGGACAATTACGAGCACTACCCCACTTCAGATCTTACGTGCGAACAGTGGATGTGCAAAGTAAAAAGAAGTATGATCATGTCAACCTTTAATAATATTGTTACTATATCCAAGGCGCATTATAGAAGTTGAGCACTTCATTAATAATGAGTAATTTCCATTGTGGCAAGAAGCTCTCATAAATCCATGCACTAATACAATGCCATTCACGAATTTAAGGCACTTTACAAATGCAGATTCAACAGTTAAAAAACAATTAACAGCTTTGGGATTTTTGTGGAATTATTTTAGATTTATTTAAAGTTAGCCTACTAGAGGCAGGTAATCTGTAGGAGGTGATTTTGGCTACCCTTACTGTTTGCTTAGTGTAATTATTTTCCCTAACTATCGCAAAGAAGACATGCGGAAAGCCCGTGGTCACTGCATATTGCTAGCACAATCAACTATACTCCAAGTATGGGCATCACTTCCTGATTTAGTGACGCACTTTCTTATGCCATAAAGCAATTCGTCATAGGAGATTGTACCTGGCAGACAAAATGTGTTCAATATTGAGACTTCAAGAGAACTGATCTAAAACATGTCCCATAGACATTACAATGTGCTATCAGAAGAAATGCATTGATAACCCGGAGTTGCCTATAGTTGCTTTAAATCTAATATTTGTGTACTCAGCGACGTTTTTATATAAATCTCGAAATACATTTGTAAATTGTTATGCATTTCTTTGTGAACTATGTCATTTATATCTTAACCCTAAAATACTATTTGTGAATCGTTTGTTTGTGATTATTATTATCTAATCCCATGTGTAGCTACAGTAAAATATTATACTCACAAAATATCTTCTGGTTTTATAATGAACAGCTAAAGCTAATGTTAAGCTTCTGTCTCCTTCCCCTGTCTAGGAGGCCCCCTCCGCAAATTGAGGAGAAGCCAGTTTCAAGCATTTGGCCGAACCACCCAACTCCAGATCCCCGGACACCCCGCAAGGTGCCTGCAGGCTCTACCCCTACCAACAAATTGTCAGAGTCTAATTTGGCAGGCTTCCCTGTCAATTACCTACAGAAGGCTGGCGTGTTTGTGCAGAAGATTGTCACCACCACTGGTAGGCCGACTGCCCAACACACACTCACTCTGATTGCTTCCTTTCTATTTTTTATGTTCTCTGTGAGCGTTCTTTTAGCAAGTATGAAAGTAATGGCATTACTCCCCCTGATACTGTTTTTATTTCATGGTTCTTATCTAGACATAGTGATCCCTGGTACCAACAGTTCAAAAGATGTCCAAGCTAGGATCACTGCAGGAAAGAGCATCCATGTCATCAGGGGCTCCAAAGGTATCCACATCGAACTCATAGCCACCATTCAATACAACACTAGCTAAATGTACAATCAGCTACTTAAGACAGTACTGTTGATCATCCCTTTAAACTTAATTGTGTCTCCATCCTAGGGACTTATATCCGTGCCTGTGATGGCAGAATCTTTGCCATCAGGGCTGCAGGAAAGAACAAGTCAGGGGAGGAGAACTCTGCAGCACCATTCAGAGGTAATATATTTACCTGTTTATCAGTCCCACATTCTATTTTGGGACACCTATCATGGGGTTTAAGTACTGTGATACAGTAACTCATTGATTGTTATGTTGTAAGAAAAAAAAATTGTTTATTGAAATCATAAAATTATGTCAGAGACTCCCACTCTTTTAGCAACAGCATCTTACCCTGATAATATTTTACTCCATCCCAGACTCCCAAAAGTCATCAGATGAGGTCACCACCAAGGGAAGCAACAGATGTGTGTCCCCTGACCGGACGAAGCCTCTTTCCTCCAAGGATACTGCCCGTCCCCTGTCACCAAATTGCCCTGAAATCCTCAGTGAGCTACAGCAATACACTGTAGCTGCTAAAACCAAAATAAAAAAAACAGAGCGAGTAGAATCTTGGAGTCAACAAGAGAGGGCACGCGAGACCATCACCACCACTAATATCAACACACTTGGTGACACTGCAAACACAAATGGCAGCAATAGTAATTTAACTAGCTGCAAGGTTCAGACTAACATCCATCATGTTATGCCTCAAGGGGATCACTCTCCACCCACCAGCACTGACCAGCGTAATATTAACTCTGCAACTACCCAGGACGTTAAGACAGGCACGAAGCGCAAAGCATCCACTCCATTGATGGAAGAGAAACCTAGTAAACAACCCGCCCTAAGAAAGCACACCGCCCAACAACGCTTTCCATTCCCAGGTGGCTATGGCCTTCCTCCTTTGGGTCTAAACCCCCAAGCTTTGCTGGGATCCCTGGAGCAGCCCCTGTTTGTTGGGGCTGGTTCATCCTACTTCCAGCTTCCCAATGGTCAACTAGGAGACCCCAGCCTCAGGTTTCCCATAACACCTGACCCTTTTGGCTTAGGCGGAGTGCCTAACTCCTCCTCCACGACTACAACCACTGCCACAACTGCCATCCCCCTGCCCTACAGCCAGTCCCTGGTCAGTCTCTACCCAGGCCCCCTGCTCTCTGGTGGCCTACCTGGCCCTGCTGCCACCCCTGGCCCTGCTGGAGCCAGCTTCCTTTCTCAATACCGTCCCTCGGCATCCTCTTCTTCTTCCTCCTCTTCCCCTTCTTCCTCTTCAGTTTCTCCTTCTGCTTGGTCAGCCCGGCCCAACAGCCATCGAGGCTTGGTACCAGTACAGAGTGGAAGCAGCTCCGAAAACGACGACGATGTAGTTATTGATGATGTTATCCAGGTGATGGGAGAGTGAGGGAAGGCTAGGGTGTATTGTGGGAGTTAATGCATTCATATAATTTATCTATTTGAACTGTCCATGTGCAAGAATATGTATATTAGAGTGGATCAAAAGGTTCAGATGTCCTAATAGTAATGCCTGTATAGTGGATAATATCAGTAGTTACATGGTATTGTTTATTGAATTTCAAAGCTACAATTGATTATTTCTTTAGTTTTCTTTAGATAATGGCATCATCTTGAAAACCACGGATTGCAAATCAAATAAGTAATCGAGACTTGATGTAGATGTGAAAAAAAAATATTACTTAAACCTTAATACAAAGAATGTACGCATATTTATCGCCTTTAAACCAGGCCTTTGTGTGACAGCTTAACAATGAAGTATCAGACTTCAGTAGATTTTCCTATTTTAATTTCAGATTTTATATTTTTCTGGTCTCTTGTACAATTTTTAACACCGTCATTGCCTAACAGCCGAGTGACGATGAGAAACTGTTCAAACAGTCCTGTGGACAACCAATAGAACATGCCTTTGTCTCCAATTCTATGAATGTTATCTATTTGAAAGGGGGACACACCGGGAAACAGGGAGCTCTTCTGAGCTTTCTGGATCTTAACCATAGTCTTACTGTAGCTTTGCTAAAATTATGCAATTATAACATAGCCTACTTAAAACCATGAGGAATCTAAGAGACATCCTTAGTGAATTTGGACACTGGTCTTGTTCCTGTCTCTCACTGTAGAGCAAAATCCACTTTTAAAATCTGCTCCATTTTGACTTGCAAAAAATACTCCTTGCATTCATTAGCCTCTTTTTAAGTTTTCTCATCTTATTTGTGACAATTTAAAGAATCGCAAATATCAGTGTCATTTGTGAGAGCTTTTCGTTTTACATATTATTTACATTATTTTTGTAAAACCAAAGTAATTTAGAAATAAATCATTTTAGTGCCAAAACAACACTGGCCATGTAGACTATGAGTGAAAAGCTCTCCTTTTTGGGATGAAGCGGAAGGAAGTCTGTTTTCTCCCATGACATGATTACCTACCATTATTAATGGTGTCAGCATTGGAACCCTTATGTACAGTGGTACAAGTATCTTTACACATTCTATTCATAAAGTCCAATTACATTTTCATACTGCTTTGAAGAACATGTGTTTACCACAAGTTTTCGAATTCAAAAATCTCGATAGTTTATTTTCATTCCATGCCACTACACAGATATCTTGAAACATTCATCTTCATATTTTTTCCTTTTTTTTACAATGATTTTATTTACCAAATTAATTAATTTATTTATCTAGTTGTATTGTATGTAGATTCTCTTTCTACTATTTTAGTTTTTAGGGGAATGTTAGGTTAAGTCAACTATGTTGTAAATTGGAACCCTGGTCTTTCCTGTTCACTGGGCAAGCCAATCAAACGTAAATGGTTGCCTGGGGCAGTCCAACCTCTTAGCGGCAGAAGAGTGCTTGTTATTCATATCACCCCTATGTTCATTCATCCACCTAATCTGAAGGCTGATGCAACAAGTTATTTTTAAAACAAACTTAGTTGTTTTTGAGTATTTAATAGCTTTTATCTTGAATTTTCTTATTTATTTATAGATGATTTCATTTCGAATGATTTCTCAATTTAATATTTTTTTTATTTAAAGCTGACATCTTATGAAACAGCTGTAGCAAAAGCCTGTAAGTAGTGTGGCTATTCATGTTTGGCATTTGGGCTCTTCGGCACTTCTGGGTCTTTTTTAAGTTTGTAAATTAAAGGAGTCTTTTTTTCAATTGAATGTATTTTTCACTTTCTTTCCCACACTCTCTAATTCACATTGTGGACTACTGACTCTCCTAATCACACTTCGCACTGAAAGTAATAATACATAATAAATACATCTATTTCTGTAGCACTTTCCTAAACCAAACCACAAAGTGATTTGTACATTATACAAAAATAGAATGTAATGCATACAATACATAAAGCAAGACATAAAATCCAAGAAAATAGAGAATGTGTGGACCTAGACCTCAGATTTGCTTTCTTTTAGTTGGTCAATGTCTGTCTGCAAGACATTTTTTATAAGTATTTAAGCGGTTTGCTTCCGACATGTAACAACTAAACTAAATTGGACCCAAAAGGGAACCTTAATATGGTATCATTAATTTGATTTAAAAAATTAAAAAAACTAAGCACTAATGATCATTCCACTGTGCTAGTTAAATTAATTGATTATACTAGTTAATTATATATACATAAAAGGGCTCCCAAGTGTTTAATTTAAGTTTTGGTATGAGAAGCGAATGAGGACTACAGTAAAGACATAATTGACGTGGCCATGCTGGTCGAGAGTATGCACATCATATGCATGCCATGCACTCTGTTCAGGAAGTTGTAACTATTCGAAGAAGTCTGAGAAAGCCGTGGTATAAACAAGCCTTTTGAATCTGTAATTGTTTGTCCCGTCTCTACCAGGCAAGTTCACAATATCTAAAGTAAAAGGGCTAAAAAGGAATGAAGGATGAAAAAAACAATAATACTACATTTTTATGATTTTTTTGGGTGCTGAGATTAAATTTGGGGGTATCCCTCATCGCCTGGTCATCCCTCCAAATCTCTTTCTTTCAAACTCAACTGACATTAAAGAAAGAATGTTAGTAAATTTGAAGATAATATGAAATCTGAAATTATAGCTTGGTCCACGCCTTCTGGTTGCTGGCACCGTGGCACAACGCAAAAGTAAAGCCTCCATTTGCCACGAGAGGCCATTTGTATTTAGACAATGCATTTCATAACCTGTTCCTGAAAAATACACTGTTGTTAAAAATTATCAGACTTCTTTCTATCACAGTTGGTCCTTATCAAAATAAGTATTACCATTTTAGCTTATGCTAGGAAAACATAGACTGTAGTTTGAGACGTCCCATCAAGACGTTCCCATCATTTGAACAGCTCTCTGTCTCTACCCAACCCACCACTGCCCTCCTTCCCTCCTCCCTCACTGACTTCTTACTGGATATCAGGAGCTGGATGAGCAGGATCTTCCTGAAGCTCAACTGCAGCAAAACGGAGGCTCTGTTTATTGGCTGCAAAGCCACTGTTCAAAGGCACTATCCCTATCATCACGATTGATGGTTTTCCTGTAACCCTCTCCTCCCAAGTCAAGAAAACACACTACAAGTAATCCAGAATTTGGCTGCTCGTATCCTCACTTACACCAAGTTAACCGACCACATCACCGCAACTCTCATCCATCTACACCCGCTCCCTGTACAACAATAAATTCACTTCATAACTCTCCTGCCTACTTTCAAAGCCTCCATAATCTGGCACCCACATACATCTCTGACCACCTTCAGAAACATACCTCCTTGTGTTCTCTGCGCTCCTCATCATCTGGCCTTCTGACCCCTTTTCTCACCGACTGCAATAGGAAAATGGTCTCTTAAAATATAACACTTAAAATGATTTAGAACTTCAAAAGTTGCATATTAATGTCCTTTATTTGGCTATTCGACATAATAGATAGAAATGTGCTGGTTTAAAGGACCCCTAATGTAGACAGTCTTACATTTTTGGGTGCTTCCTTGGTGTCTATGAAACACATTAAAAAAGTATTTTAACAAAAATAAATTATATAATATTTTTAAATCATTATTTTAAGGTGCCTCTTTCTTCCCTTCCAACACACGCTGTTTTCAGTGGTCAACGCGAGTTTACGCCCATTGCTCACTAACATTCATCAGCTGAGTTACATTATTGGCTAGGGATAGTAACATTCTGCTGTTGTCATGGCTTCGGCAGGAGTAGCCGAGTCTGTGATTGGCCAATTTATTATATTATTTGATTATAATTAGATTGACTTGGATGTTCTATGTCACAAATCAATGAAATTCAGAACAGCTGTTAAATAGGGTAGATGTGTTGTCGGAGGTAAAATAGAGAAAATGCTCAAGGCACAGATTTTACTTTTTCATGTTGTTGATACAATCCTATAAGTGATAAAACAATGCTAGACAAAGAAATAGTCCAAATCTTACATTAGGGGCCCTTTAAATAAAAATAAAAAAATATCAAAATGAGAAGAATGCATTGTGCTAAAAATCCACATTTATGTTTATGTTGGTTTGTGTTGCAATACATAGTTACACATCAAAGTGAATTGAGCCTTTATCATTTGTATTTCTGTAATGACCTCAATAGCATCTTTGTAGGCACAGTGTTAAAAGAAGTAACCATAAAGGATTTATGTTTGTACATTTGGCTGCACGCAGAGGATAGCAAGCAAGCAAAAAACTAAAAGGGCTTTGACCCCCATATTTCTTAAATTCGATCGATAGGTTACTTTGTGGAAGAAAACAGTCGTCAGTTTCTATAAATAAATAAATTTTGTATAAATAAGCAGGTTGTTAAAATGTATTCCGAATTAATCATAACACAAGCATTGACAAAGGAAATATAACTTGTTTGTCAATGAACCCTCCGATGTCAACCTCTACATATGATGACAATCCTGTCCAAGGACATTCACAGAATACTGCAACAACAACATGTTCCTGGCATAGCATAGAAGTGATAGTGGTGAAGGAATTGCGTGAAACATACTTTCAGCCCTTACCAGCTGACCGGACATGGTGGTGTACTAATATTCTTAGAAAATGAAAATTATTATGTCACTGTAGTATCTAATATTGCACTCAATAAACTTACACAAATCATAATAAAAATATGATTAATTCAACAACTTCACTGTAAATAGGTAAATTAAAGCATACATTTTGCTGTAGACCAAAACAAATAAATACACTAAAGATTGACCAGTACTAAAACACATTTTCCCAACATATGTACAGTATACAGAGGAAAGTAGGCAGAAGATGAGCATCAGTGTGAGACGAAGAGTCGAAGCTTCGCTGTTTATTACCATCAAAACTTCGAGGCCCAACAAATGGTATTCGGGACAGCCCAACTAGATTGAGACAGCGCGGTTTAAAATCTACTTTGAGGAAAATTGGCAAATCGCTAAATTGGAAGATGTTGAGCATGTTTTATTGTTTTGCTCTAAACATGATATGCAGAGGGAAATGCTGTTTAATAGATTTGGAGATAAGATTTGAGGAGATGAGATTTGGGAGGACTTCTGGGCACTGGGAATGGTATATGAGAAATTAGTCAGGTGGTTTTTAGTTTTTTAATGGAGAATGGCTTAAAGGTGGGGTAGGCAGTTTTCAGGAAAAGACAAAAAAATAAAACGCCTGAATTTGAAAATACAGCCCCCCTCCTGCAGCTCTCCCTATTCTAAGGCCCTCACAACAGACGAGCATGGGCATAAGCACACGCTTCATACGCGGGCAACACAAGGTTGCTCGGCTTGACCAGAGCCAGAGGCAACCACCAGCGAGCCAACGGCATGAGGGGTTCCACTATTGCCAAAATTATGCAACTGGCTTTGCGTTTGTCGATGGCTATAGCCTCGGCTTTATACATTGCATTAGTCGTTGCTTTGTGTTTGTTTGCTTTGCCTGTTGCTTTGGCTTTACACAATGCATTTCTTGTTGCCTATTGCATTGGCTTTGTACAATGCATTTCTCGTTGCCTATTGCATTGTTGACTCACTTATTGACTATGCTGAGAGAAGTATTTAATCTCCCAAACAGTCGACTAGGTTGCAAACATAACAGACAACAGCGATGGAAACATATCGCTAGTGGAAGGCTGTGTGTAATGCTCAGCATAGTCAATGCAAACAACAATGCAATGGGCAACGAGAAATGCATTGTACAAAGCCAAAGCAATAGGCAACAACGCATTGTACAAGCCAACTCATTGGCAACTACAAACACATTGTATAAAGCCAACAATAGCCAAGGACAAACACAAAGCCAGTTGCATAATTTTGGCATTAAACAGAATCCCATAATGGCAAGCTCTGAATTCAAATTGGGGCCATGCAATCTCTGAGTTCTCTCCATCTCTGAAACGCTTCACCGATATTTACATGCGTCCAATTGTGTTTACTTTCAGACTCTCTTTTAGACTCTATTTTTGATAAATCCGTCTTCCTCTTTTTGAGTTGCTTTGTAGTGTAGTGACCTGTGATTGGCCAAAGTCTACGGCTAGGGGCTAAATTTTCTGAAGCCTGTAAACAGAGTCAAGAGGAGTAGAGGTTTTCTCTCAGACCACTTGAATTAGAATATGCTGCACGGTTAATATGGAATTTTTGCCAGATGGTGCCAAAAATAAACTGCCCACCCCACCTTTAATAAATGTAATATAGGGAAGATATTTAGCTATACCATAGTGCCATGACACTACTCACTCCGGTGCAATAGGTGGCGGAATGCACCTATCAGTTGGTTGCAAGCTGCCATTAAATTAATTGAAGAAGAAGAAGAATTGTCGTTTTCTCCGCTGACGGAAATGAATTGTTGCTTCTGGCTGTCTGGGCTAACGTTACCATTGGGTTTAGGGAGTGTCAGGCCTAAGATAACATATATGTGGTAACGATTTCTGTCAACTTAGAATAACTACATAGTAATCGAAAAAAAATAAAAAACACGTGCGCAAACCAGTGGGATTTTGTGGAAAAGATTTGGCTTCGACAACAGTGTTTTGAAGGCCTCTTGATAGCAGACGTATGTTGCTAGTTTTGTTAGCAAGTGTTATTTTAGTTAGCTCAGACGGACTAGCTGGCTCCTCGGGTTAAAGTTTTAGCAAGTGTAGTCTTGTTTGGTCTCACTTCATGACAAGGAGATGTGAAGTGTGAGTGTGACGACGACGACTTGGTAAGCTAACTTAACCTAATCTAAATAGAACGGTTTGCGTGAGTTTCTGTAACCGACTTTTCCACCTGTCCAGCTTACTGTTCGTCATCGTTTTTTTAAGGACATTAACATGGCTAGTAACCAATACCAACGATAGAAAACTCCCTTTCCCCAGTTAGTTAAATCGGCAATACTCTTGGCCAGTTGATCGATATTTACCCCGGATGAAGTTCCATCGACGAGCGTGGATGTTCTCTGGAGTCTCTGCTTGGCACGGATAATCACAGGCCAATCAATACGTCCTCTGCTGTATACATAATAGGGATTGATTGGCCGTTGCGAAAGTGAAGGTCCGTCAACAGACATGAATCGCTACCTCCCGGTGGCACAGCAGCACTTTTTGGGTGCTCTAGCCAGCACTAGTGTGGTGGTTAAGTTGATAAGTGCTGTAGTGCTCCTCCTCTACCTACTATCATGGGCTTTTGACACCGCATATGCCCTCAGCGTGACTCCAGGCTACCTCTTCCCCCCAAACTTCTGGGTTTGGACCCTGCTAACACATGGGGTGGTTGAGGAGCATGTTTGGGGATTGGCTGCCAATGTGGGGACTGTCATGGCATGTGGTCGTCTATTGGAGCCACTGTGGGGAGCTCTGGAGCTTCTTATTTTCTTCACATTTGTCAATGTCTCTGCTGGGCTTCTAGTTGGCCTCTCATACCTCCTCACCTATGCTGCAACCTTTGACCTTAACTTCCTGTTTGCAGTCCGTGTCCATGGTTTTATCAGTTTCCTCGGTGGGGTCCTGGTGGCTCTGAAACAGACAATGGGAGATACCACGGTGCTCAGAGTACCCCAGGTGAGACTCAAAGCAGCGCCTGCCCTTGTCCTCCTCCTTTTGGCTGTCCTGTGCCTCTCAGGGCTGCTGAAGGATGCTGCTCCACTGGCGGCCTACACCTACGGTTCTCTTGCTGGTTGGGTGTACCTGAGATTCTACCAGAGACACAGCCGTGGCCGTGGGGACATGTCAGACCACTTTGCATTTGCCAGTTTCTTTCCTGAGGCAGTGCAGCCTGTGGTGGGCCTACTGGCAGGGTTGGTTCATGCAGCTCTGGTGAAGGTCAAGGTTTGCAGGAAAATGGTGAAGAGATACGATGTTGGAGCACCATCCTCCATCACTATCAGCCTGCCAGGCACAGACCCACAGGACGCTGAAAGAAGGAGGTGAATGTTTTTATTGCATAGGCATAAAGATAATTTTCAAACTAATAGTTCCATGTTTCCAAAGCTGTTACCCTGCCCTGTGTTCTCCCCTATCAGGCAACTGGCTCTGAAAGCCCTAAATGAGCGGCTAAAGCGAGTAGAGGACCAATCAGCCTGGCCTAGTATGGATGACGAAGAGGAGGATGAGGTCAGAACCGAGACACAACCACTGCTTTCTGAACGGGAAGCTACCTTGTCACTAGCTGGTGGTGCTTCTGCCTCCTCACATAGCTCCACAGGAGGACAGGAGTCCAGCATCATCAGCTTTGAAGATGCTCCTTCCCGCTCCTAACTCCTAAGAAATACACACACACACACACACACACACACACACACACATATATCTGTAACTGGTGCCAACACAACATCACTTAACAGTATGCACACAGTATAGCTGCTGACCTTTTCATACAAAGACACTCACACGCATACATACCCACTCGTGCATAAAGACTAAACAGTCCTTTCAGTTTCCTTGTCAAGCCCATAAAGATGGATTGCTATTTCTATGGTTGTTGACCCTCAGTTGAAACCAGACACCGTGGCATCGCTAACCCACCTTGATGTATATGGCTGTCATTGTCAGGGCAATGTTGTTGTTAACATTGTTATTGCAATGTTCTAAAAAAAAGTCAGGCCTCTCCAACTGCTTAATGTCTTTCCTACAAATAAATGGTATAATGGGTGCAAAATATTGAATTTTTTTGTGTGTAAATCCTTCTTGCATTGACTTCGTAAGTCTTCTGACTACTTAAAAGACGCATAGGGTCAACACCTCCTGTCTGTTAATCCAACTGTAGTCTGGCCTGCCATAACTGGAGTGTAGTTATTCTGGAACATGGTCAGAGCATGTTCCATCTTTACTTAGTTTAGAAAAATGCCACAATTTAATATGCAAACAAGGAGAACTGAATTAAAAAGAATAAGCTCAATTGCCATTTGCCAGTGATCTGATCCTGCAAGCCTTACTTCTTTGTAAATGCACCTTGTCACGTGAGGATAAACTGTAAATGATTTATGGGGAAAGAACAATCATTTTTAGAGAGGTATACAGATTGGTTACAAATATTCTCTGAGGTGATTAAGAGTAACATGGTTATAAAATTAAAAACGTGTTGCACATGTGGTCTCAAATTTGCTTAACTACTCTGAAAGGCATAATACAGACTGGCCTGTGTAAAAAAAAAAGAGAAGTCCTTAATCTTTTGTATTCCTTGGAAAGTGATGCCAGTGGGTGTCTTCAAATCATCTCGGAACATACATTTTTGATGACAGCCATATACTATCTGGTGATATATTGGGAAGCAATCAAAACACGTTTTCCCTTGAACCTCTAATTGTGTTTTACCTGTATTGCATTGCTTTTTAATTTTTGTAACTTTTGAGGATCAAATTCAACTTGTTAGCTCCAGTTACAGCTTGGCCACCGGCTTTGCTCTGCTAACAATGGCTTCTAAGTTTTTTTTTGTTAACTTCTAAAGTTATAAAAGATGTCAGGAGTCCAAGGTCATAGTTCATACTTTGTTTGAGGACAGCATCAGTGTACCCCTAATTTCAGACCCTGTGTCCTGCTTAGTGAACTATTGTCACTTCAGGCTTTATTTTTACAGTAGGAAGGATGACCTAGAATCTGAAACTTGGCTTATTGATTGACAAATCATTCAAGTAAGCATAGATCAAGACTGCTTTTTTGAGATGTTTAACATTGTATATGCAATTAGTGTCTCAAGCGTATTGTGGTTTGCATTGGACTGGGAATTATAGCCATAATACAATTTACGAAGGGTGTTTTGGTGTGTCTCCCTCGTCTCTATTTATATAATTTTCAATATTTCTTGTTGAACTCTCAGATTTTCATTGGCTTGTTGGCTGGTAAGTATTTTAAAATGGTTAGATTAAGGTTATGGTTCATAAGAAAATTATTTAAATCTCATAATTTTTCTTAGTACCATACATACATATATTTTACAATGTATTTTAAGAGAAGAAATTCACTCATTTGTAGTTGTGAAGTTCATATATTGTAGGCTTTTAATACAAATCTACAGTTTGTGTAAACAAGAACTAAGTGTTGGGGGAGAAGAATTTCAATATTTAGTCACGTTTAGACAATGAGAGAGATGCTATATGGTTGAGTCTAAAAACTCCCTTAGGTTGCCCTTATTGCAGTCAGGAAATCTTCAAGCAATTCTTGATTGTAATCGGAAAGGATGCAGTAATGCTAATTTTATCCCTTGTTCTCACCTAAACCACACTGGTTTTTCAGTCAGTTGTTCAAAACTATCTGACACTGTGGCTCTGATACTGGTAATGTTTCTTATCATATGTGTGTTCTTGCACTAACCAATAGGTCTCATTTTCACCTTAGAGTGGTGTTGTGTCACTCTGTACTTTGGATGTTGCAGAAATACTTTTTGGAACTTCTGGATACTTTTTTTTGTCTCTACATTAAATAAAATATGATTGTAGTATAATATTGAATAATGTTTTTCTAATTATTGCTAACAAAGAAATAATGGCCTCTAAAATGGCACTAAGATGTGTCAAGTAGCGTCAATTGACCACCAGGTGGCACAGTTAGCACAAGTTGCACGTCACATGTGAACTCAGTTTTGGGTCTGGGCAGAGCCATATAGAGATCTATAAAGCCTATATCCATAGATATGTATGTATGTGTATGTATGCCTGAGAGTAAGCCTAATAATAAATACAGCTTTATAACAATATAATAGACAGAAATCTACATTTTTGGAGAAACTCACAAAAGCTGATATTCTAAACACTTTACACTTGATGTTTCCTATTTATAAATTGGAGCTTGCATATCTCATTGGAAGTTGTGGCTGTTCAAAAGGTTAATGTTTTGGCATAGAGCTGATTGGATCCGCCCCCAGTTACTGAATTTAATTCCAAGAAGTAACGCGTGTCAATGTTTAAAAAGGTTATCCAACTATGTAGGTTCATGTAAAAAACAAAATATTCCAAATGCCAGCTTGCAAAATATGTATTTATATATGCAAGAATCAGCTTATGTTACAGGTCCCAGGTTACAGGACCTGCACGCAAGTATTGTGATTATGTAAAACAGTAGAAATGATATATAAATATAGAGTTCACTGAAAAATGCACTAATAAGGACTATACTTAATTGGAATTTGGCAAATGGTTGATTCATTTATTTCCTCTTTTCAAGGGCTGTTGGGAGAGTGAGGATGGAGGAGTGAGGAGGAGCTGCACTGCATTTTTTTTTTTTGAATACTTAATTTTAGTTTTCAAATATAGGAGAACAGTTCAACTTCGGGTTTGCATTTGAGCACCTTACATTTTTATTGATAAAATAAAACATTAACTATACTACTGGTCTTTCTTCGTTGAAGCAATATATTTTACATTTTAGAGTGTGTACGTACACACTTTTAATAGTTTAATGTATTAAGGGATTTACTGTAAAATAAGGTAACCCAAGCAAACAAATATGGTAGCCCGTATATATACACCTGCTGTGGTCCATAAGAGTGTCAGATAAAACCTAGCTGGGTCACATCATCAACCCATGTAGGCAGACCCATGTAGGTCCCAAATGAGGGAAACTGGGGTTACCCATATGGGTACTGTAGAGCCCATCAAGGGCCTTTCATCAACCCATCTGGGCTAACTCATGTGGGCCTCCATGGAAACTGTGGACAAAATTGGCTGGGTCCCAGTTGGGTATCCCACATGGGCCCCACATATCAGCCCCGGTGCAACCCATTTGGGCCCCACATGGGTGTGTTGTCTGGGTAATGAACCAAGATATGACGATTCTATTTGGATAACTGTGGCATAAACGTTCCTAATAAAATATATAGCTAAGTCTACAAGTGGTGGGCAGGATTATTTGTGATGTAGGCCTAATAAATAATTGACGTACAACGGAAACCAAGTTTAAGTGGACGAACCGACACAACGTGCACGTACAGGCGTGGCTCATGCTCGTGACGGTTACCTCACCCCGCACTCAAGTTCTCATTCTCAACCCTTGCGCGTACACGTTAAGTAGCGAACTGAAACGGGAGGGACCCGGTTTATATCTTCAAAGCGAAGCATCGCAGCACTGCAATAGACTGCTATTACACAAACTAAAGGTACAGTTTAATTGAAATAAGGGGAAGACGTTAATACTTTGCAATTAATATCAACGTAGTTTGGTGGTGGTTAAAAATTGTTTAAAAGTTGTCGTGTAGCTGGCTAGCGTTAGCTTTTCCTGGTCGACCTAGTAGTACTAGTAATAGTACTGCCGCTTCCGCACTCCTGTTGTAACGTTAATGTTTATTCAATTAGTAAAAATTATAATAAAACAAAAAAAATGTTGGGTTGCCGGAAACCGATTTAATTTAACTTGCAGTTTTCTTAAGTGGATTGATTGTAAAACAAGCCCACGGTACTAGCCAACGACATCTAGGTATTCATTATTATCGATGGATGTTCGTGACTTGCCAGCTCACTCGTTTGCTAACTGCGGCCTGTCTGGTCTGTGCTTCCGCTTGAGCCCGTTACGTTTGTAGGACTTTCTTTTAGCTGCCTAGCCCGCGACTGTACTGTGGCCTTGAGGACAGCCTATTGAGGCAAATGTTGAGCCCATTTTTTATGCCGATGTTGAGTTTGGCCAGAGCATATCGTTCGCTGGAGGCTTTTGTGAAGTGGTTATTATGTGTTTTGAAGTAGATACACAGTTTGCTAGTATGTTTGTTAGGCTTAAACATTCATATTGCTACGAAGCTGTGGACTTATTAGTGAATTGTCGATGGCGGCCTAAATTGATCTTCACAGTGGGGAGAGAGCCGCAAGGTGAAGTAGTCCCTAAACACTGGTGAAATCATAACTTTTACTATTCTTAGTTCTTATTTTTATTTGATTTTATTTTCATTTACACATTTAATTTACTGAGACTGAGTCTCTTTTCCAGCAGTGCCCAGTTTAAAGGCAGAATATTGGGTAAAAAAAACAACTAGTGGAAAATAAGTCTTATTAATTATTATGTTTTACTTAAATTATACTTAGTCTAAACCAAAACAAGAACACTCCCACTCCCATATCAACGTTCAACCGCAACAAACTGCTCTGTTCTCCACAACTGTTGAACCTTGTTCCATTTATCTGAAAGCTGGTTTTTAAGTTCTGCCCCCTTTTTGAACGGCATCAGTCCCGGAAGAGATTTTCCCATTCATTCACTCTTTCATCAACATCATTGATGTTTCAGAAAATCCTTATATAGAGTTTTAAACCTGGAACCAAGCCAACCAGCTATGAGATTAATCATGACCATAAAACATTTGGAGCAAACAAATGCATTGAAAATGGAAAAAAGGCAAGGGTACAAGGCTGTGTACTAGAGTTGGGCGATTGGACGAATAGATTGGCTATGACAATTGGCTGAGTCCATCGCAGGTTGTTTTTTTAAGGGCGATTTTCGGGAGCAATATTTGTCATTTTGTTTTGGTAATTTAATGGTCTGCCTCCTTGAGAATGAAACTCTGTAAATAATTAACCTGTAAAGCAAAATTCAAAGCCTGCGCAAATAGGAACTGGCAATTGGGCCACATTATGCAAGACTTTGTTGCCAGTGTCCGAAATTAACTTTTTGACTCACCGGCCAAGGGGACTGTTAGATGAAAAAATCTACCGGCCAATCATATTTTTTACCGGCCAAAATAATAAAAGGCATTTTTGTGTCACATTAGTATCAGTAGGCCTACTTTGCATTGAGTTAAGGTATTATGTTGCCTACAAACTTATACAAGAAGAAAGGGCAAAAAACAAATCAATCAAATTTTTCTCTATAAATTAAATTGTCAACAGTTAATCAATTCCAGATATAATAGCCTAGTTGCACTGTAGCCAGCCTCTTACGACTCCCACTGTCACTGCTGTTTGGTCTTAAATGATAGGGCTTAGATATGATATATGATGTTTACAAATTGATGGATTTCACATGAACCAGTAGGCTACAGCTCATAGACAAACTTGTCATTTAGCTTGACGTCTGCCCCCTTCTCAACCACATAACAACCATTCATAAATTGATCTCATGTTCCAAAACAAGTCCAAAAGCAAATTGTTTCATTTACATCACAGTTACGGCAGTATTGCCCTTGCTAAATGCTAAAATTATGTTAGCTTATAAAGAAAATATATCATCAGGGGCTAACCTTAAATGTTCAACTTTGTTGTAATCATCGGCAAAATGATAACGTCGCTGATAACTTCAAACAAGTGTGTGTGTGTGTGTGTGTGTGTGTGTGTGTGTGTGTGTGTGACACAGAATGCAGAGCACAGTAACAGTGCGAGCATAAATGAAGTAAAGACTCTCCGTATAGGTTTTTTATATAATTTTGGTAAAAATATTTAACCGCCAGTGTGACCTTTAGCTTCAGAGATATACTCGCCAAATGTATAGTCTTCCTGCCGGTGTTCATTTTGGACTGTTACCTTCTTCCCAGTTCGAAAGTGACAAAGGGGACGGCTTATGGAATGAGATTTGTGCCAAAAGTCTACAAAAGTAAAAGCAAAATCCAAAAGCAAAAAAAGGAAAATCCAAAAGCAAAAAAAGACAATCCAAAAGAAAAACAAAAATCCAAACGAA
>JAVQIZ010237557.1:0-12071 GCA_036023535.2 Galaxias brevipinnis | reverse complement strand
CTTTATATAGCCTTCCTATCAACTGTTTTTAAGCTCAATAATAAACAGATAATATTTCACCAGAATTTTTCACATATGTCTATATGAGTCTTAGATTTAGCGTTTTTATGTATCTATGTATCAAGTCTGATGACTAGTTGCAGGACCAGAACAACTTGTGAACGCATCTTGGAGAAGCCCAGACTCAAGTCTCGACTCTCATGCACGATCTTGATCCGTTTTCTGACACAGTCATCGCCAGTCTGAGCTGACTTGGCATATGTACTCTGACAGATGTATGCTCAATTGACTTGACCAATGTTCCGATCCGTTCCACTTCACATGAGCTTCTTTGATTTTACGATTTAGTAACGTTCTGCAAGAACTGTATAGATGTGAGATGAATCATCTGTGGCTTTGACCGGTCCAGTGAGCTCCTCCAGAGCTGAAGAATACAGGCTTCACCTCCAGGAGACCGATGATTAAGTTAAGTTTGTCTTTATCAATAAAAGTCGTATCACAGAGTCGAAATACCTCTTTTATTGTTTTATGTGGCGTTTTCTTTTGTGAGGATGTAGCCAGGGCTCGCCTCCCCACGTGTAAATGGTCCACCAAAAGAAGTTCCCCTCCGACACTATTTTGCAAGGGCACCGTCGCTGTATCCTGGGTTTAGCGCCGCCCAAGATAATTGTTATTGATTTAAAAAACTACAGTGTTTTTCTCCATTATTCCAAAAACTCCATGCAAGGCACCAGACCTTTCCCTGGCACTGGCACAGCGCAACAAAGTGTGGAGATGGGTCTGGCATGCGAGACTACTTTTAAATAGTCCTATTTATTATGTCCCTATGTTTTTCATGTCTTAGCCAGATGGCCTACTGAAATTTAAATCATGTGCCATTAAAAGTCTACGGTTTGTAATTAAAAATGGTATTGTTTGTTTTAAATGAATGAATTGCCACTGTTCTTTTTGTAATGTTAAATGTTGTTTATTTTTATTTTGTTTGAAGGCTACATGGCACTGTTTTTGGTAATGTTTAAAAAAGGAGTGTATGTTGAAGTACATGGTATTTAATGGGATTTTTTTACGATGGTATCGGAATTTCCCTGGAATTGGTATCAACTACAAAATGTCTGGTATCATAACATTAGTGATGTGTCGTTCTTGAACGAATCTTTAAAATTACTCTGGACTAACAAATGGTCTCGGAGAGTGATTCGTTCATTTTGGTCGCGCATGCGCAATAACAGTTGTTTTCGAGTCGCTCGTTCAATTCGTTCAGCATAGGCTTAGTTTGGTGTACAGAAATGAATAGTTCATCCCTCGACTGGATTTTCGGGTCAGAGTCGTTCGTTCAATTTTCACGTGACAGTCCCTTTAGGCTCAGTAGGAAAGATAAAAGAGTAGTTCACCCCTCAAATGGGTCTTCGGGTCACGAGAGATCAGGAAACAAAGTTGTAGTTCACCCCTTAGGTCTGAGTCTTTCGTTCACTTGTAACGTGACTGCTTCATGTTTAAATTACGACTATATAGTATACGTTCATAAGTGATCGTTATTGATTTTTGGATTATTACACGTCAGTTTAAATGCATTACCCCCGCACCCTTTGTAACTTTCTGTAAGGGGTGATTTAATTAGCGCACGGTTTGCTTGGTGTAATTAATATTCCCTGTCACAAAGAAGACAGTTGTTTACAATGATCACATGAGGTCTAAAAACAACAGCTGCTAGAAAACATCTTCACAGACGAGGTACAGTACGATTGTCAAAGCTTAATAATAATCAATTATAAACAATTCTGTTCAGTACATAATCAGGACGTTTTTGTTGATGCCCCAAAATAAAATGTCTACCTGAAACTAAGGTTTGGAAAGATAACCTGCATTGCTTATTCTGCTGGTTAGTAGAGAAAGCATACAAATAGCGACCTTTTAGGTTGCTGTGACCTAGAAGAATCAACATTTTCAATTTAAAAAGAAAGGTGCTTACTGGTGGAGTAGAAAAAGAGCCAACTCAATGTCCGTTCGGAATCCTTTCAAATCTCGTAGCTTTTTCCACTGACCAAACGCCCGTCCAAGGTTCACTCTTGTTCTATTCCGTGCTCGATCGCTCTCCCTCTTTGCTTTCTTTGCCTTATCAGTTAAAGGTGTCCTTCGTCGCTTAGCTACTTTGTCCGCCATCTCATAAGTGAATAGGCTTGCTTGCGACCACAATTAACGTCTAAGCGAGTCGTAAACCGCCCAAAAAAAGTCTTCCTGATTAAGTTGCGCACTTCCTTGTGCCGTAAAGCAATTCGTCAGTTTTGCGGAAGATCGTTCCCGGTGGCAGGCAAAATAAATGTTTCGTTTTGAGACTTCAAGTGGACTGAGATGAACAGCGGTTTTTTCATTGTCCCATACTGGCCATAGACCTTTCAATACGCAATCAGAAGAAATGTATTGATAATACCTTAAGTTAGTGGCTTCAACCACAAACAACCTAGTCCTACCCACCTTTCTAGCACTATAACCAACTATTGTTGTTCGTGTTAAGATTTTTACTGAAAATCAACAACAAAAAAGGTTGAAAAATATGAGTCACAATGGAGTCTATATTGGCATACATCATACGTAAACACCTATAACTGAGTAACTTGAATTATTATTGAAAGGGTTTATAAAGGATTAAATTTTTTGGTAAATAGGAAAGTTTGCCTACTGTATTTTTATTATGTTTGCCCTGACCAACATCACTGACTAAATAGCCTAATAGGACTTCTTACTTTTGATCATACAGTATTTTTAAAAGCAGGAAATGTTCTACTTTGACTCAAGTAGAAATTTATTTTAATATAGGACTTCAACTTTTAGTGGAGTAATATTTAGCAAGGGTATCTGTATCTTTCACTCAACAAGATCTGAGATCTGATTACTTCGTTCACCACTGAACCTAACCCAACCACTACAACACATTTAAATGTTGCAGAAACATTTAGTTAGCAGCTTACCTCTCCAGGAGACGAACGGCAAGCTCCGAATCGAAATTGAGGCCGATGCAACCTCGGAGTTCTCTCCATCTCTGAAACGCTTGACCGATATTTACTCGTGTACTATTGCGTTTGCTATCAGACTCCCTTTTGGACTCTCTTTTTGATAACTCCGTCTTCCTCTTTTTAACTTGCTTAGCAGTGTAGGCAGTTGTTGCCAATGCTGGAATAGCAACTTTTTCAGCAGGATTGTCCGCCATTGAACCACACATTCACTGTCTGCAAAGAACGTGAACGCACATCTGCATGTGCGGTTAGATAAAAGCCGATAGGAACGCCCTCTCTGAAAAGAGAGCGATACCGTCACGGGCTAGATTTTCTGAAGCCTGTTACAGTAAACAGAGCCAAGAGGATGGCAGGAGTAGAACTTTTCTCAAAGACCGCTTTAATTACAATATGCTGCACGGTTAAAATGACATTTTTGCCCAATGATGCAAAAAAAACTAAGAAAAAAAAACCTGCCTACCCCACATTACTAAGTTACTTCTGAAGTTTTTAATGGAAACGATGTGGTCTGAGGGGGTACTGAAATGAGGAGGACCTCGCTGCTGTATGGAATGACTTATATTGACCCATATTGCCATATTGTGTGTGGAAAAGACGATGTTTTGTAGCCTATGCTATAATGGACGCATCAGCTAATGTGAAAAACAATAACGCTATTTTAAAGGCCATGCTAAGAAAAGACAGTGACAAGTTCACTTTGTAGGATGTTGAAATTTACTTGCAGTGGGCATACATAATGTCTTGTTTAAAACATTAACGGGATCAGCAACTGTAGATCAAACGCTTTATTTTGTAGGAAATTTGACCTTATACTTGAAATATTTAGTTTTTAGTTTTAGTTTTTTTTTTTATATCTGATTAAAAAAACAACGGGACAGATGTGTTGCATATGTTTAATCAGCGTTGGCATATATCTCATGTCTTATATTACTGGAGAGCTGGATAAAGCTACAGCATTGTATGCAATCAAATTCATCACTGATCATTTATAAAAACGAAACATATAAACCAACATATAAATTCAACTTATGATCTATCACTGCATAATCGCTTTTTTGTTTCAATATGGCTACACAAATTTCAAGTACTGTCAAGCTAATCAACTACTGCACTTAAAGTTAACTCAGAAAGCCTATAGTGGCTCCACAATTCAACCATCATGGATGTCTTTTGGAACTAGGTTCTGTAGGAGCTGGGAAACAGTATGATTAATACTTCACAAAAACAAGGAAAGTAAGACAGGATGTGTTACCGCTTACAAAGACAAACTATATTTGACTTAATACAAGTGCAAACCTTTACAACTACCACAGTGTTATAAGTGAGGAAGGAAAAGTGCTTAAATAGGCAACATCATCAAGAAATATCAGGATTAAGTTTAGGCATGTCTAAAACACTTAGTAATCTTATTTGCTAGCCATGACTATGGACCTGTCACTTTAAACTGTAATTCAAACAACACAGACAAAAAACTTGCCACAATTTGTACTGTGTTTTGCCAACAACCTGAAATTGTGTTAAAATCCTGTATTGTCTATATCTACCATTTGTTACATCTATGAGAAACTCGTTGATTTGATTGCCCTATTGCATCATTACAGTGCAGTGTTGTAGATATCACGTCGTGCCACTGCAAACACAGAGAATGGTGACCAAATAGTGATATCCTTTTAATAATGTAGGGGTTGGATGGTAGTGCTGTTTACATGCTTTCTCAAAGTGCAGGGCACATAAAATACCTGTGGTAATTTTCTTCTTGTTGAAAAAAGACATTCCAGCTGTGAAAAGTTCTCAGACGGCCCTTCACTGCAATTTTCATATGACTTCTAAGGTATGTTCAAAAAGAGATAAATAAACAGAAAATAAGATATGGAACTAAGAGATATAACAACAGTAATTAATGAAGTCAGGCCTTTACTAGAAAAATACCAACTGCAGAGGCCTATTGGTTAATTCTCATCTATGCAGCATTTAAAAAAAATCCAGTGTCCTAAATTTGTGTGCATTATCAGAACCTATTGATATGGCAACTGTTAGACTACATAGATAATCCTACATATGACTTAAGTCCAATCAACTTGACAGTTACACCAAGACATATATGCACACTGCTCTATACACAATAGATTATTTAGCAGGCACATGGTGTATTCTAAATAGAACTGAAATTGGTATGGTATGGTGTTGACCTCTCACCTGCTCGCTGACTGGTCTGGATCTCCTCCAATCCTGCTAGGGTCCTAAGAGACCGTCGCTCTTTGAAAGCCACTACAGGCACCATATCCTCCACACCATTAAAGCCTAGCTGGGAGGATTTTGTCCCAACAGGCAGATTAATAACCCTTTCTATTGTGTTGGTCTGCAGAAGCTGTGTGTTCTCCTTTGGGTGGACTTGCATTCCAGAGATTACCATTGGAACAGATTTCTGCATGCCAAAATTAGTCCAGTGACATTTAAAAGCAAGTCAAAGCCCAAAAGGGTATGGATAGGATTAATTACATAAAATAAATACTAAAGTGGAAAACACTCATCTGACCATAACCCTACCTTTTCAGCAGCTTCAGGCCTTGTTCTCCTCATGATCTCCTCCAGTCGCTGGAAAATAAATTCTGTTAAAATTTGTCATGGTTATTCAACTATAATCAGGAACAACATTTCTGATCATCTTGGCAAAGTTCCCCTTTGCAGATATAAAGAGTGTTGTGAAGGCAAGTTATTATCCACATTGACTTGAGTATATGAATGATGTTTCATCATAAGATGTTGTGAAATGTTTGTCTTACACTTTTAACACTATACTGCCTCATTATTACTTATTACCTTTTTTCTCTCCTGACGTGCAGCCATTTCCTTCTGAAATAGCTTTTCTCTCGCTTGTTTTATCTGCTCTTCCTTCTCCCTTAGTAGGGCCTGATCCTCCTCTCTCTGGAAAAAGATTAATACACATTTATTTTTAGGCTAAAGGTATAAAGGTATTAAAGTCCACAAGTGGAACCATGACCGGTTTCTCAAAACAAAAATACAAAGGACTGTTTACTTAGTGGTTTTACCTGTTTCTGGAGAAGAATTGCTTCTTCCATAGCTCTGCAGGCTTTTTCTTCTTCGATATGTTTCTGGACCTCTTCTTCCCTCCTCTTCTTCTCCTCTATGAGGTGCTGAGTCTCAGTCTCTATTTGTGCTTGTTCTGTTACCCTGCTTTTCTGTAACTCCTCTTGGCGTAGTCTGAAATGACACACCATAATAATATATACTGGTAAGTTACTTAATTAGTATAACACAGAGCATAACTCTAATAATACAAATCTGTAAAGCCCACATACTTCTCTGCCATCTCTTTTTGTTGAAGTTCTTCCGCCTGTTTCTCTCTCAGAAGACGGGCAGCTCGTCTCTTTTCAGCTAAAAGGCGCGAGGCCTCCTCTGGATCTGTGGTCCCAGCCGAAGGCCTGCTTGTGTATTCTGATGAAGGAAGCATAGAGGTGAGCAAAACATTAATAATACGATAATACACGATAATAATATTGTATTAGCAAAAAAAGCTATACTTTTGACTTAACCTTTGCCAAAATGATCAAACAATAAATGCTAGACTGACATTTGCAAGTGCTCACTTTCACTCTCAGATCTATTTGCATGTGTCGTTTCAGGCTGTGTTGTCTTTGGATGTAAAGTCATTGGTAAGTTCTCCTTCATCTCCTCTGGGGGACACATGGTCTCCACACATGTTCTGGTAGGTCGAGAGTTCCCAGGGGAGACAGTAGGATCACACGAGTCCTCTTCTTCAGGTACTGAAGCCAGCTCCAACTGCTTTGGTATGGAATGTCTTCTGACAGATCTTCTAGAGTTCCTTTATAATCAGGAAGATATTTCTTTTCAGCATGCTTGGTGTTTTATTATTATTATATTAACAAATTCTCTCAACAAGTCACAAAATACTCCAGATGCAATTGGGTGTTAAAAACATTCCATATGTCTACACAAATTTCAAACAAAGAATTAACATTAGCCTTTTCACATTAGAGAAACCGTCTTAGCCACCAGTCACTTACTGTTTCAGTAAGGGGGATACTGTTGGGGTCCTTGTTTTTGGAGCAGGTTTTCCTCCGGTACCGACAGTGGGTGTATGAGAAGATCTACTTTTCAAGGTTTTCAAATCTACCTCATGCTGTCGACCTCCTTTTATCTTCACCTCAATCAGAAATGAACCGTTAATAAAAAAAATAATTAGGGCTAATCATTGTAAGTCTCTATGGAGTTAACTTGATTGTTGATGGCCCATATTAAACACTACCAGAACTAGTAATGTACAGAAAACGGCAACTTTTCATTGTCAATCTATTACACAGCATTGACAACAAAATAGCATAAACTACCTGCACCAAGTTGTTGCCTCCGTGGCTATTGTTGGTGTGGCTGGAGAAGGAAACTGTTCTGTGGTAGACTGGACCAACATTTTTCGGGGCTTTGAGGGTGGTGCTAGAAGTAGTGTTCATGGAGTAGCAAGAAACTGAACGGGGGCAAATATGGACAACTGAACCAGTGTTGCAATGGACAAATGTATGCATGTGAAGAAAGAAATGGCAAGCATGCATAGCAAGCAATGTTTGAGAAGAGAAGAAAGGTATAGAGTTAATTGAATACAATTATTTTGATAAATAACAAAAAAATCATGCTTTTTATTCAGTAGGCCTATGCCAAAACAGCATGCATTTAAATTATATGATTTGCTCACACTACGCAAAATACCTTCTTGTCCCGACTGACAAACTGCACTCTTGCTTCTGGCTAGATAGGAGCATGTGGGGGTCAGGAGGCGACTAATCAAGGCCTTCTCCCATGCTGTCAGGGGTAAGCAGTGACAAGCTAGCAGAGAGCAAAGCACAGGTATAGATAGGTATAGCGAAAAAGACAACATGCTGGCAAAAATAATGCCCTGACAAGCAAATAGGCAAAGATATAAGCAAATTAGCAAGGTTTAAGAAGGGGTTACAAGCAATAGAAGTAAAGAAAGCTCAGAAGGAAGTAACAGAGCAGAACTATTTACCATTCCTCTTGGTGAGCTTCCTTCCTCTGGAGTTTTGACCGAGATTCTGCATGACCCTCTTGCTCTTCTCCAGGGTCCTACGCACTGCAGATTCACACCGCTCCTTACATTCAAGAAAAGCCAGTGTCCTTGATTCAGCTTCAATTTTCAACATTGGGCAATATTCAACATGCCACCAACAACATTGTCTATATTTAACACATTGTGCCTCATTCCCAAACATATAAAATCCTCACTTGCTCCTCCTTCAGTCTCAGTTTACGTTTTTCCTCAACAGCAGAACGCCTCTTGTCCTCCTTCATCCTCTGCTCCAGGAGCCTCATCTTCCGCTCCTCCAGGTGTTTCACATAGTAAAGCCTTGCCCGTTCCTCTCGCTCTAGCCAGCTCAGCTCTTTAAAAGCTTTGAACACACATTAAAACATTCCTTGAAATGTTCTCATTTGGTTTAAATTAAGCTTGTGGAAAATTACATGAAAGAGTTACTTCTACAGACATGGGCATACCAAGCTGTTTCTCACGTTCCTCTCTCCGCTCCTTGGCCAACCTCAGTCTCTCATCAACATTGAGTTGATGATTCCCTAAAATATGAAGGTCAGGGGTTAAAACTGAGTCTTATAATAGTCTATAATAGTCTATGGTAATGTATTGCCTGCATTTTAGAAATTGAATACATGCACATGTTTTAATTACTGTAGTGTGCAATAATGTCATCAATATTGTATAAATGGTTGTGATAACGTTCTTGTTCTGGTAGTCATAAGAGTCAGGAAGTGCAAACACATGATAGCTGCTCCATAAAGGACAAGCATGACCCCAGGCTCCACAATTACGGCTTCAAACCTGCAGTGTTTCCAGGACTAGTTGTGCTACTGATATGCCGAGTTGATCTGTTTAAGGATGGGAAACAGATAGGCTTTCTGTTTTGTGAATTAGGCTTTAAGGTATTGACTTCATCTGAAATTAGAGAAAAACAATGGGATCTCCTCAGGTGATCTTATCCAGTGGCCAAAATAAAATAAGAGTGCTGCCATTGACATCAAAAGTTGACGCTTTAATGAGCACACAAGAACAACTGAAATCAAACATCCTATCTCTTTTCACATAAATAATCTATATGAATCTATAATGCGTAGAACTCAAAATGCATATTTCCGTCAGTGTATCAAAACTGTGTCATGTTCTTTTTTCAAAGATTAGCTACAACATACTCCATCAAAATGGGACTTTCTACTGTTTGCTACTGAACAGTCTGTGTGCAGGCCCTACCGCTGATGATTACTATGAAGTACAACAGCCTTAGGCATAAGGTCAGCTGAAAATGAAAGAGCCATTATCAAGTGCCTGTGCTTGAGAGGGATGGAGGGAACAACTGGTCTACAAGAATAGCAAAGAATGAGGATATATGATGATAATATATATGACTGTGTTGACATTATACCATTCATATTGAATAACAATATATGTTCCTCTTTTTCAAAACAAAATACAAGATAAGCACATCTTTTTTGTTTTGTATTATGTAATGTCATCCTTTGCTATGTGAAACGAAGTCACGGTAGTCATAAGTGAAGATCATGTTGCTTCATGTTAAAATAGCAATGTAAATGCGACATAACCATATGAGTATTTCTCGGGCATCATTCTCAGCATTCTCAAATCGTTTTGACGAGGATAAACAAGATTCCCAGCCTATATAGATGCGAGTAGTTTGTTTTGGTTTAGATGCAGGAACTTTTCCTAAAAATACAGTAAAAATAAAAGCCACCAACCTCCCGGTTTTCTATATCCAGTCCTCTTCTTTTTGTTGTCTTTATTAATGGTAGCCCCCGAAAGTGGTCCCTGTGATGGAGGAATTACGGTTTGCTTCTTCTGCACGGCCATTCTGGGCACTAAGCCTGCCAAGCCAACACTCTCCTCCTTCGTGTTAAGTTCTATTTCAAGGTCTGTGTGTGCCTTAGCTCTCAGCGTTCACTCTACATCGAGCCTGTCTCAGACCCTTGCTAGCTCATCTGCTGACTGCAGAGAAAAATGGAAAAACCCCTGTGGGGTAAATCAGAGCACCTGATAATGTTGCACAATTTAGATCACATTTCCTGCCTATTAAATATACATCTGTTTATTTTTGGACTGTAAACATTTAAAGGAATTGTATCATATGGTAAGCCTCTCACACAATTTAATCTGAATAAGCTAAACCCCTTACAAAAAGATTGCACTACCCACGATATACCTATCCTTTCCTCACATGTATTGCAGTCATATAGCTTGGCATCCTCCACCACACTCCAAAGTGCATGCATACAACCTAGGCTATGGTGAACAGGATGGGAAGTTTGTTTTCAGGGCAGAGAATGGGAGGCAAAACTGGCTGTCTATAGTGACTAGGGTGATAGTGGTACAGTGCGAGATGCATTACCCACTGTCCTCAATAGAAAAACTAGGCTAGGGTGGATTCTCTTTTTACCCATAATGCTTCACTAAACATTTTGAGACAGCCACTAGATGGAGTTCTTTCTTACTGAAAACATGCTTAATAAACTGAATTATTTGTGATAGATGCATGATATTAATCCCATCTGTCATGCATCAGTGACGTATGCCAACACGTTTTTAACCAATAGTTAGTTGTTTGTTTATTTATTTAAAATTGTCATTCTGTCATTCAGCCTATACCCTTCTACAAAATAAATTACAGAACAGCACCTTGCAAATAAAAGTTTTGAACATTCATAAGTGACATTGTAAAGTTGTAATCATCGTCACATACAGAATTTTGTGACCAAACTTGTTTATAGGCATTTTTTCACTATTTCATGGAAACATCTTATCTTCATATCTTAAGCATTGAACATCAGCCTCCTTGTCACAGAAATACATTCTTACTAAGGGATATTGTCCAAAGTACCCATTAACCACACTATTCTTCATTTAGAATGTATATTCCAAAACCTTTCTAACTTGTAACATTCAAGCCATTCTGGCGACATGGTGAAAATGTTTCTGTAATAGCTTTTCCTGTTAGTGTCACGTCCTCCTGTAGGCTTGGTTAGAGTATGTGCCAGTGGGGTGCTGGGTGAGGGAAGTCTCACTGGCTGTCAAAAAATCCACTTTTTCAAAGCCCTCGCTAAACTGGTCCATGTCTCTTGAATGCTTAAATTTTAAGTGTTTTGTATTTGATCCAGGAAAAGGGGATGAAAGAACATTGCTCAACAAACATGTTGCTTGTTTCCCTGTAGGGAATGGGGAATTTGTCTAACATTTGAATTTTGTACATTGCATGACCTCTACCTCTAGTCATTAAGCTCTGCAACAGATATTTAAGCTAAGTGCACAGAAAACAAGTAATTAGCATTAACTGCCGTGATGAAAAAAAAACCTTCTGAAATTTCTTAGGTTTTACCAAATCCATAACAAGCTTTAAATTCCACTCACCATCCTGGTTGCTCTTGAGCTCCTCACTGTATTCATTTTGCAGGGCCAACTCAGCCTCTAGTTGGACAATGCATCCTTGGGAAAGCTGCCTGCCCAGTTCCTGGTTCTCATAAATCAACATTCGACACCTAACCATGAGCTTCATTCATGTCTGGCTGCAAAGGAAAGAAAACTTTACATTAATAGCATATATATAAAAATCAAGGATTCTGAATTTAGTGATTGGATTCTACTATACTATGTATACAATAGCACGGTGGCTCAGTGGGTAGCACTGTTGCCTCACAGCAAGAAGGTCCTGGGTTCAATCCCCACCTGGCCCAAGGGCCTTTCTGTGTGGAGTTTGCATGTTCTCCCCGTGTTTGCGTGGGCTTCCTCCGGGTACTCCGGTTTCCTCCCACAGTCCAAAAAACATGCAGGTTAATTGGTGACTCTAAATTGTCCGAGGGTGTGAATGTGAGCGTGAGTTGTTGTCTGTCTCTATATGTCAGCCCTGTGTTAGACTGGCGACCTGTCCAGGGTGTACCCCGCCTCTCGCCCTGTGTCGGCTGGGATAGGCTCCAGCCCCCCCGCGACCCTGCATAGGA
>JAVQIZ010237546.1:0-19801 GCA_036023535.2 Galaxias brevipinnis | reverse complement strand
GTGTGTGTGTGTGTGTTTTGTCCACCAAAGGGTCTCCAGCGCAGGGCCACCCCCCACCCCAGCGAGCTGAAGGTGATGAAGAAGGTGATTGAGGACAGGAGGAACGAAGCCTACACCTCCAAGCCTGACGGCGAGACCGACTCTCCTGACCCAGAGGTGCCACCCTCATACAAGCACAATACATGCCCCCACCTAGATTTAACAATGAACGATGTAAAACATAAAAAACATTGTGGTCACCCACCAGCATACAGCCGACATACGACAATCTGGATTTAACAACGAGCTGCTTCAAAAGATTGTCATCTACCAGTGTACAGCCTATAGCCACACTACACATCATAATTTGGCTCGAACAACGACCCGTGTGAAACATTCCAGAATTTTCGGTCTTGCACCGGTTTTTACCTAAACAATCATGTTGCCGACGTGTTTTCAGGAGAAGCGTCTGAGCGGCCTGTCCAACCAGAGCCACGACTCTCAGGCCACCAACAGCACGGTGTCGGCCAACTCCCACGAGGAGCGGCGCGGCGTCACCTTCACCCAGAGGGAGGAGGCCGTGGACGGCCACCCGCAGGAGGAGGAGCTGGACGACATGGAGGTGGAGTACATCGAGGTGAGTCGACCACAGCAGAGGCCGCGTTGGGCCCAGAGCCGAATTGAATCTAGTGGGTCAGTGTGGTCGGTAAGTGTTAAGTACCCAGTCAGATGCACTTACTGTCGCGGCCGCTTGCGAGAACACTCGATTGGATCTGAATGGATCTGAATCGACAAAGAAGGCATTTTTCCCCATAAAGGGAGGCATCGTGCCTTTTGAAGAATAGTCATGAAAGACGTTCTGCCCTGACCCTGGTTACCTGAAGTTAAGTCAGCAAATGTCTTAGCCTTTGCATGAATCCACCACAGAATACAATTCACTTTGACTCTCTCCTGTCGTGTCCATAACAAACCCGCTGTCTCCTCTCCTCCGACTCGTCTCCCCAGCCCACGGTGCACTTTGCGGAGGAGCCCATCATCCGCGGCGGCGACGAGGAGGACCGGGAGCAGGGCGAGCGCAGCGAGGAGGAGGAGGAGGAGGAGCGCCCGGCCTTCCCCATGGAGAAGCAGCGTCTGATCCGGAAGGACACGCCGCACTACAAGAAGCACTTCAAGATCAACAAGCTGCCCAAGCCGGAGACGGTGGCCGCGCTGCTCCAGGGCTTCAGCCCCGAGGCCCTCAACCGGCCCAGCCTAGCCCCGGAGGAGGACGACGAGGACGAGGAGGAGGAAGAGGAAGAGGAGGAGGAGGCGGCCGAGGAGGAGAACGGGTGTGGCGTCGTCGTCACTCAGTATCCGCTCAGGGGGGAGGTGGCTGATCTGGAGGACAGCAAGCACCTTTTGGTCAACTCCTCCCTGCAGCCTGTCAAGGTAACGGATCAGGGTCCGGGGTGGGCATTTACACCTTACACCACCCAAATCAAGTTCAATTATGACGCATTCTTCCTCCTCACTGATTTTTGGGGGCTAGCTAATGTCAGCCTGTTGTCATCCTAAATGTTGTACCATAAGCGTCTTTGTTAGTAGCCATGTTGTAGCCTCTATACACTTTAGGTCTATTCAGTGAAGTCTCACGTCCTTTCTACATGTTGACCACACAGTATTTTGTAATGGCCTGCTCATAGCCTCTATGCTACAGCTACTCTCTACATGCAGAAGCATAGAAGCCCTCTTTCACCTTGCAACTTGCATTCAGTTTGGACTGCCAGCACTTGATTGGGAAGGTGATGCCTTTGCATGCGAGGTTGGGGTACTGTACTTTCAGAGACACAATCGAGTGGAATGTTTGAGAGTTGCCTGGATGGTGTTACTGTGCCGCAGGCTACACCTTCTCACCCCCCCCCTGGTGGTTTCTCTGTGCGACTGAATTGATTCATCAGCAGAGCAAAGCTTCCCCTCTCTGACACGAGGCGCCCCTATGCCAGCAGTTATCACCATTATCACCATCGATGTTGTTACCAGCTGATGCTCCAACGAGTCGCAAACACTTGATTCAGCGTCGCTCTACTTAGCCAAACCAGATAAGCCCGCATGGAATTTGTCATTTGAGTCCAAGAGAATATCAAACTAGTTTGCGTTTTCTGTGTGAAACGTTCAACGGCGTCGGAAAGGATAAGATCTGGGTCTGATGTCGCCTAGCGGGGCCCCGCCCCCGACATGCTGTGTGCTGTGGGTGTTCGTTGCCAGCCCCCACCCCGCCCACCCCATCCCCGCTCTCCAGTTCTAGAAGCAGCCCCTCCTGGCTCCTGCAGCACGCCTTCTGCCCATTTTAGTACTGCGCTTCTCACCATATCATTTGCTGTGTCCTGTTTTTACATTTTATTTGATTAATTCACTTTTCCTACCTTGCTGAGTTGCTACGTGTGAGTGGATGTACCAGAAGGAGAGAACGGCATATTTAAAATCTAATTAAAAGCATTATCAAAGTATAAAGGTGCTAACCAAATACTTGAATTGGTGTCTTACATGGACCCACAATATGAATTATAAGGAGATCAAGGAGTCCTAAAGGCTGCTTTTACCTAGACTGATCTTAAGGTTATGACTATAACTACCTTTAACCCACCAAAATATTTACAGGCAGACAAAGGAAAGTGAGACCCAGAAGATTCAAACTGTTTTTAATGCTATTACTTATTTCAGTTCATGCTGGGCCTATTCTAGCCTATCCTATCTAACTTGATGGAGTTGTTTTGATTTAGCCTTTTTATTTACAATTGAATCAATATGAAGAGGAGATCACTAATATTTAATATAATCTTGTAATGTAATCTTGCAGAGTAACATAACATTTTGTCATTAGGATGGAGGGTACTCTCGTGAGCTGGCTGCTTTCTTTCCCAATTTCTCTCTTAATTTGCTCTTCTCATTGTGTGGTCTTCAGCTCATTTTGGGTCTCATGTTTCTGTGTCTGCCTGCATCTGTTTCTGGTGGCTGGGGAGGGTGAGTGAGACGGGGATGCTCATGCAGTACAATTTGGTCCCCCATTATTCTCAATTCTACTATAATGCAGCTGGACTACAGTATATGGAGCTATACACGGGATTTAGACATTATGGGTATATAGAGTGTGTGTATGAATGGTGGGGAAAGGGTGGGTGTATGTGCTTTAGAATTGTTTTGGGGGTCATTTTATTTATTTTAATTTGGATACAATTGGAATTACGGTTGGAGTGTGCGTGTGCATTATAATTTTAATTTTGGCCTCACTAATCCGCATGCTTCTCGCTGGTTCCTGTCCTAACAGGGGGTGTCATTTGATCAAGTCAATAATCTGCTGATTGAGCCTGCTCGAATTGAGGAGGAAGAGGTCTGTACCTATTCTCTTTCCCACCCACTCTCCTTACCTCACTCACCCACTCATTCACCCACCCGCTGTCAGATAACGGGGGAGAAAAAACTACAAACCCCACAACAATCCATGATTAATCCAAGCCAATCGCCAGGGAAACGCTCACCAAAACCCACCATCGGAGGGGGCCAGTGTGGTAGAACCAGAACAGACCAGACGGCGTAGCTTTTAGCGACAGCTAATGGAGCTCTATGGAGGAGAAATGGTGGGAGGACGATGCATGCAGGGGAGAGACATAGATAATATACAAACTAGAGACGCACTCCCTGACTGTCTAGAGGTTCTGCCACGCTTCGCCTTGTCCTTTTCTCCCTCCTTCCACCTCTTTCTCTTCCTTCCTTCCTCCCTACTCTTCCCCTTGCTCTGGCTGTGTGGCTCTGGAGTGACAGGGCAGCTTATGCTGGGACAGAGGACGTCTGTGCGGCCACATCTCCTTTCAGGTTCTGCGCCTCCCGGATCTGTTCACGACTTGATGGAAACTCCCCCTGGGAGAGCAGCGTCTTAGTTTTCTTTCTCAGTTTTTAATCTTATTTAGTAATTTTGAGTGGTTTATTTTTACCCTTAATGTAATTCATTTAGGTACATTTGGAAAAGAGTATGTGATTTCATTTGTCTACCTTTTTAAGACAGGAGGCCCTGACAAGAAGACGTCCTTTGTCACTTCTCTGTTGAACAATTTTACAATCTGCTGTTCCATGCAATAAACAATGCTAGGAGACAAACTCATCAGATGAAAAAGCAGCATTGTGAACATGTTATTTCCATGATGTAGCCTGTCCTATTTTTACCACTGTAGTTTGAGGATACAGCCACATATTCAAGCAATATTGCTCTTACAAAGATATGCGTGAACGTAACCCGGTTACCATGCACCCATACAGCATAGGGGAAGACAGTTTTCTTTCCTTTGAAAGCAGCCACCCTCCTAATTGTTACATGAGCAAATAGTAATAAAAGGTTTTTATTTATTTTTCTTTGTGTGTTGCTGTGGAAGGATTGCATTGTGTACTTGCCAAATCGCGTTGCATTTCTGCAGAGAATGCTCCTGGGAGTGGATGATTATTACATGCATTTGCTCTGCCAACAAAACGCACAGGACTATTCCCAAAGTTGACACGATTTTGCCCAGACAAAAGAGAAACGTTCCCAAACCTCCCCACGGAGACCTCCACAGCCTCCTGTCCCTTCCACGCCCTGGACTCGGCACTACTCTTCTCCTTCCCTGTCTTACTCCCGCTCATCTTCCAGGCGTTCCCTCATTCTCACTCTCCCCCCCACTCTGTCCCTCTCTGCATGGCTTGCATTCATACAGCATTCACACATTCTCAGTCCCGCATATCAATAAGACTTGTTGAATATACATACATATATACGTTCCTATTGTTCTTATATATATATATATATATATACATTTAATTTTCTTGCGGTTTGTGTCAAATCCCCCCCCCCCACACACACACACAAACTCACACAGCCTAGTGTGCAGCAGCCTTTATCTCGATACGTGTTATGATAGAGATGCAGTATGTGTTTGTTTCTGTGAATGACCTTGGGGCTAATGCCAATGCAGTATCAGCCAATGGGAAAATAATAGACCTCGGCTTTTTAAGTCTCGTCTGTAGGCACCAATTTCCCAAATATCGGTGGCAAAAATGTTTCCATCCAACTTCAACCTGAATTGAGATTAGCCTTGACGCCTTTCCAGTGTCTGTCTGTCTACGCCTGTCCGTGTCTATTTGTCAGTCTTTCGTCTCATACTGTGCTCCCAGACTAGCGCCACCTTAAGAGGAAAGGGGGAGTTACCCACACATCACAGCTCACACAGAAACGCACCTTTTAAAGCACAAATCTCAATTCAATCTGGCCTCCAAGGGATCTTTCCAAACCTCTCAGTCATTGACCCTATTCGTATTTGTCTGAAGAGCGAGTGAACGTGTGTGCTGGTGACCCCCCCCCCCCTCCTTCCGGGACGGTAACGTGTGTTGCTTGGTAACCGCGAGTGCTCATCCCTCACTGACGGGCACCATCTTCTTCACCTGTCCTCCACCTTTGCAGCACACCTTGAGCATCCTACGACAGACAGGGGGCCTGGGCATCAGCATCGCCGGAGGGAAAGGATCCACGCCTTACAAGGGAGACGACGAGGTAAGACGGGAGGTGGAGCTCACTCTCGCACCTTCAAGTTTCAGAAGACTTGTACGCCGACTGTACCGTGCCTCTCGATTTGAGAACGTGGTGGAAGTCAAATAGCCTTGTAATGTAACTTACGCTCAGCCATTTGTGTGTCTTTCTCTATAGGGCATCTTCATCTCCAGGGTGTCTGAGGAGGGCCCTGCAGCCAGAGCCGGGGTCAAAGTGGGAGACAAGCTGCTAGAGGTACCGTGGTGTTTTTGATGGTTTTTGTGAATTTCCTGCATGTGTGTTTTTTTGCGTTTGCATTGTAAACCTTTGTACTCAGCATTGGCTCCTGTGCTTTCTTACATGACACCATGTTTTTGGGGTTTTGTCATACAGTTCCAGTCAAACGTCTGGACACACTTTCTTATTGAAGTGACTTTTGACTGGGACTGTGTATCTATGGGGCCAGTGGTTTTGTGACTGTGCAAACGGCTAAATGTGGCCGTGGTCCGTCAGGTGAACGGAGTGGACCTCCACGGGGCGGAGCACCACACGGCGGTGGA
Source organism: Galaxias brevipinnis (assembly GCA_036023535.2). Classification (NCBI taxonomy): domain Eukaryota; kingdom Metazoa; phylum Chordata; class Actinopteri; order Galaxiiformes; family Galaxiidae; genus Galaxias; species Galaxias brevipinnis. The sequence goes on along the minus strand of JAVQIZ010237546.1, from coordinate 13,732 downwards.
GGCTCTCCGCAGCTCCGGCACCTCCGTCTCCATGACGGTGCTGCGCGAGCACATGGTGGAGCCGGAGAACGCCATCACCACCACGCCGCTGAGGCCCGAGGACGACTACTTCCCCCGGGAGAGGCGCAGCAGCGGGCTGCCCTTCAACCTGGAGGCCACCCCGCCCAGCGGGCCCCGCCACCGCCTCACCACCTGCCTGGTCCGCAACGACAAGGGCCTGGGCTTCAGCATCGCGGGGGGCAAGGGCTCCACCCCCTACCGCACGGCGGACACGGTGAGACCCGGGCACGCGCGTCGTGCACCCTCGCACACCGTACGCCCTCGCACACCGTACGCCCTCGCACACCGTACGCCCTCGCACACCTTACGCCCTCGCACACCGTACGCCCTCGCACACCGTACGCCCTCGCGAACCCACTTCGACGCGTGTGTTAGTACAAGTCTCACTCCACAGTGGAAAATCTGTGAGACACACTCTCGTTCACAGGCTGTCAGGCTGTGGTGATATAAGGGGACTTGGTCTGTGCTATGTTATGCATATTTAATTCAATCGCTCTTGTGCAAGAGGTGTTTAGTTTTATCTCTGCTAATGGCAGAACATAATAGGCTACATGTAAGAATTTGTGAACGGAACGCACAAGCCCCCCTTGCCTGACGGTCTCAGTTCAGAAAGGGTTCCACCTCCAGGGTTCCATTCTCCTCATAGCTCCTATTCTAGCCACAGCGTTGCGTCATCGCCAAGGAGACGAAGATATGAATAGCAAACGGTGACACCTGATAGGCCCACTGACTGCACTGCACTGTGGAATGGGAAGAAGTGGAGAGGAGAAAGTAGGCTAGGGAGTGTGTGTTTGGGCCAGTGTGTTGGCCTGTGCATTGCTGCCTTCAAACACACACAGACACACAGACACACACACAAACAGAGATATCAAGAAGCCTGTGAAAAGGAATAGATCACGTTAACGGACAGTACTGTAAGTCTTTAATGTCTTTTAAAGTTTCTACGATCAACACGCATTTTTGGGGTTTGATGTTTGCTTCTGGGCATTTCAAGGTGCAGCGATAGACTTTGTTCTTGCCTGTTTACGTTGGCTTTCACTCAAACGGAACGCTGGGCTTATTGAACTGTCCTTGATGCTTAGGTTACTTTGGCTAATGGAAAGTAGAGCAAACTGGGGACGAGTTGGTACCCTCAAGCTGTAGATTCATTTTAGAAGTCACCGGACGATTTGATGATGAAGTCTCTTTCTGTAAATAGTTCATAATCGTTTTCAAAGTTAGTCGCGGACCGAGTTTTAGACTTAACTTTGTGTGCGGTATAATTGGTTTAGTCAACACTTTCAATCACCTTCACGTCTGTGAATTAGAAAGCTATGTGAAGTCCCGCTGAATGAAGTCATCAAAGGACGTCCTCTATCGACCCTCTGGTAACCCCCCCTGTTAGGCCGGCTGTGAGTGGTAGCTCAGTCATTCGGCACCCACCCTGTGTTAGTGGTCCGGGGCTACTCGCGCTGCGGGGAAAAAAGAGAATATGACTTTCATTCCCGTTTCAGTCTCATGATTCAGGTCATCATAATACAACCTCATTCCACTCTACAATAACTCTCATTGTAACTATGAAAAAAAAAACTATGACATATGTCAAAATCAAACTTTTATTTTTGGGGTCGATCATTGTATGCTACTTTGTGTCCTCCTGCTCCCAGGCGATCTACGTCTCTCACATCGCAGAGGGCGGGGCCGCCCACCGGGACAGCACGCTGCTCGTAGGAGACCGGGTGCTCTCTGTGAGTAACCCTCCACACCTCCACCTCCCGCCTGTCCCTGCTCTCTCTACCTCCAACTCATCCTTCAACCTCAAACTCTCCTTTTCTCCGTCCTCTCCTGCTTCTATATCTATCAAGTTGACGATGTCGCAGAAACGCTGCCAGTTTCTGTTATGAAGTCTCATCCCCTGTTCCATTTATACTGACTTTGCTGTGGAAGAGAAGGTGTTTATACCACAGCAAAGTTGATCATTATGCCGTTCATCTCCAAGCCAAGTTGAGTCCTGTCTCTAATGACTGATGCTAAACTTGCTCTGGGACATCTAGGCTTCGTGCCAGGCATAACTAGTCCAAACCTACGAGGCGTAGAAAACAAGCTTCTTAAACTATTTAAGCACATTCTTTCCCCCATTGAAGTTCCAAAGGAACGAACCACATCACAGCCTAATGTTCATCACGTTGTAGAAAGCAGACCCCTGCTTGTTTGGCTCTACAATCTTTTTTTATAGATGAACAAATCTATTAGCTGATACGGTGGTGACTGCTACTGTGAATGGTTTCTGCATGGCTCTTTATGCTTTTGCCTGCTTTGCTATGCCTGGCTTTGCCCAGTGTTTAATGTCTGTGTAACTCATAGATGGCTGCGTGCATCTTTTTATTATATGGCTGCTTCACCCATATATATACAGTATGTAGGGGCTATGCAGATGAGTGTTTAAAAGAGCCATTTGTTACTTTTCAGTTTAGTTTTCATAATGTTTTAAGTATTTCCAAAGACGTTATGTAACCCTCATCCACACATTGTGGTTGTGTCCTTTTTTGTCTTGCCATATTACCATCACTCTCTTAGAAATTATGATTTTTTCTTTTAACCATAACCGTCTCTGTCCGTGTCACCCACAAATCCTCGTATACTCTGTCAAGGGGAACAATGCAATATTCTCCTAAACGCTCCTTAATCACCTTGCCGGCTATTTCTGTCTCTCTGTGTATCTCTCTCTGTGTATCTCTCTCTCTGTATCTCTCTCTCTCTCTGTCTCTCTCTCTCTCTCTCTCTGTCTCCTCACTCTCCATATTTAATGCTTCTATCTCTTCTTATGCTTTTTGCCTCACTACCTCTCTCGCTCCCCCTCCCAATGTGTCTGCATGGCCTCTAATGCACAATCGCGTCTTTGCCTGCTTGGTGGAGGGTGTGGTGTTGGGGTGGTGTTGGCGGGGCTTCTGGGCCCGCTGGCATGGTAACGGCATGTATTACCATAGCAGCAGCTACAGTAGTATATCAGCCAATGGTAAGAGCTGGTACTGTCAGGTCAGTGCTGGCCTCTGTTTGTCAAGCTGGAACAGAGAACCAATCAGATCACCAGCTTATCACTTGCCAAACCGACACGATCAGTCCAATATCGATAATTCTAGAGCTGATTGCCTTTGCTGACTTAAGAACAGACCGTTTTCGCCCTGCTACACGGTGTCCTGTTTTATCTGAGCAAAGGCAAAAAAAAATGAGCTTTAGTCAGACAGAGTAGAGTACATTCAAAATGGCTATGTCTGGTTATTTATCTAGCTGTTCCAGCCCTAGACTACCCCTAGACAGAATCTTTGCCTTCTCGCAGCGCCTGCAGCAGCCCTCTGCTCCTCCCCGCTGTCCTTTCCTCCTCTCTCTGCCTGCTCCTACTCTTCTGAATGAGTGCTACCGGGTCTTTCCCCACTCAATCACTCGCTGGCGGTCTCGTCCAGTGCCTGTCCAAAAAGCACAAGCTGTTCAATGACTTTCAGCCCAAGCAGTACTGTGGAAGCCACATTCATAATATGCACTTGATTCCATTTATTTTTGATTGGTGACAATTAAAGAAGATACAAAGACCTAGGTTTGATGATTGATTACATTAGTATTCTATCTGTCGTCACACTACAGATTTTACCAGCACATACATGTGAAACCTGCGGCCTTCTTGGTCAATATACATAGACCTTGAGAACCAGCCCATTGCTTTACCAGCAGGCCTGTTTAAGTACGATGTGTCCTTTCACACTAATGTACTCATCCAAACCCTTTGGTTCCATGCTGGCCCAGATTAAGCTCCTCATGGCATAGTAACAGAAGCAACATAACAAGCCACCAAGCTGCTGGTGCTCCATTTGGTAGTAGCACTGTGAACGCCATCAGTGTGCTTGACTGGCTACCCGGTTGGTTTTACCGTCCGTCCAGATCAACGGCGTAGACATGACAGAGGCCAGGCATGACCAGGCTGTAGCACTGCTTACCGGCACCTCCCCCACCATCGCCCTCGTGGTGGAGCGCGACCAGGCGGCGCCGGGGGGCTCCCCGGGCCTGTCCCGCGCCCGCGCCCACTCCCCTCCACCCCCAGAGCCCTCCGACTCCCCCGACCAGGAGGACCCCACCGACGACGGCCTCCAGGGCAACCACGTGAGCCGGCTGGAGGACGAGTACCCCATCGAGGTGAGCGAGAGAGAGAGCGCCTCCTCCTGGCTGGGAGGGGGCGGCCGAGCAAACCCTCGCAGCGTGGTGCAGGGGTCTTTATTGTGGCATAACTTGCTGGTTGCAGCTTCAGTTTTGTAACATGTTTTTTTCGTTTGGCCGTTATCCCAACCGCGACCCGGCCCCAGAGAAAGTGGTGCACGGTATGGAAGCCTCCATGAGGTCCTCGCTGAGAGGATAGTGTTGTAGAGTGGATCAATAATCTTGTATCTCTAGCGTTATGATGACGAGTCCACAGATACCGACTCCTGATCCACTGGACCTATTAGCTTTGTGATTTGTCCCGTCTTGTCTTGTAGATTTAGTTCCGAATGTCAATTGTAATGATTGTTTTTAGCCCTTAAAAAGGTAATTAAGGTCAGTATATTTACAGTGACCTTGGTTTTGTGTGTAGGAATATGAAGATCGTGTCAAATTAGATTTTGGTGCCAAGACAAAAACGCATTTTGGCAGAGAAATTGTTGCCTCAAGGTGTTACTTTACTTCCTCCGCTGGCAGGAAGTGATCTTGGTGAAGGCTGGTGGCCCTCTAGGACTGAGCATTGTGGGTGGCAGCGACCATGCCAGCCACCCGTTTGGCGTGAGCGAACCTGGGGTGTTCATCTCAAAGGTACGGTAAAACTTTGCATTGGTGCATTTTGCTCTCATCCTCACTTCCCCTGCCTTCAGAGTCGTGTGGCTTTGACCCCTCAGCCATTTTGTTTCACCATGAACGTTTCATTTTTCAACCGATTTCTCTTTTTCCGTCTCTTCTCCGTGGCGCTACCAGGTGATTCCCCACGGCTTGGCGTGTCAGAGCGGCCTGCGCGTGGGCGATCGCATCCTGGAGGTCAACGCCACCGACCTGCGCCACGCCACCCACCAGGAGGCCGTCCGCGCCCTGCTCTCCAACAAGCAGGAGATCCGCATGCTGGTGCGCCGGGACCCGTCGCCGCCCGGGATGCAGGTGAGCTCCCACTCACCACCCACGCAGTCCTGCACTGAGCCTGCCTACTGTGCTCCATACTATATACCCCCCCCCACACTCTGTTGTGTAACTCCTTTGAAGCAGCTGTTCGCACCGTGTCTTTGTAGGAGGTCGTGATCCAGAAGCAGCCGGGAGAGAAGCTGGGCATCAGCATCCGCGGAGGAGCCAAGGGCCACGCCGGCAACCCCTTTGACCCCACAGACGAGGGCATCTTCATCTCAAAGGTACCTGGCCACTCAGTACCTATACGCAGCCCTTTGACAGGAGTGTCGTGCTGATTCTACAACACGCATTCTGGGTCTCTCTCTCTCAAACTATTTGAAGTATTTTATCACTTCCAGTGTTTCCGTGTTGTCACTCGACATGCCAATATGAACTGAGCTGTGATGTATAGTGTGTTTATAAATAGTGTGAACCGCAGTGACCCCTCTCTGTCTCCCCCCCCGTCACAGGTGAGTTCGAGTGGCGCGGCGGCCAGGGACGGCCGCCTGGTGGTGGGCATGCGGATCCTGGAGGTGAGCAACCACAGCCTGCTGGGGATGACCCACACGGAGGCAGTGCGCGTGCTGCGGGCCGTGGGCGACACGCTGGTCATGCTGGTGTGCGACGGCTTCGACCCGCACAACGTCGCCGCCGTGGAGGTGAGACGCCGGGAGGGGACCCTCCCTGAAAACCCACGGCCCTGCTAGAGTTCACGTACGGGGCGACGCGAATAAGAGTGTAGAGTTTGTGTTAGGGGCAGAGGTGGAGGGTGATTGACAGATAAACACTAGGAAACGCCTGCTTCTAGTTCCATTGAATCATCTCTTTTCATCTGTAATCTTGATTTAATCCACTTTAATCATGTTACTCTATATTTATAATCTAATCACCCATACAAGGGAAAACCTTCCTATCTGACCATTTCTCTGTCAGTCACTGTCAGCACCATCCAACAGTAGTTTATGCAGACAAGGACTTTAATTGACATTGCTTTTACAGGATACCTCGGGGGATGAGCTGTCTTCTCTGTCAGATCCCTGATGTGATCAGTGCGTGTGTGTGTGTTTGTAAATTAGGCTTCCCCGGGCATCATAGCCAACCCATTCACCTCAGGCATCGTGCGTAAGAACAGCATGGAGAGCATCTCCTCCATCGACAGAGACCTGAGCCCAGAGGAGATAGACATCCTTCAGAAGGTCAGCGCCCAGCTCGCCATACTGCTCACAACAAAAACACCTCCATGCAGCACACAGGAAATAATACAAAAGAGATGCTGTTTAATTAGATACAGAGCTTAATCCCTACAGATTATGTGTATCTACGGAATTATGAGAATCTATTTTCCTTTCCACCTTTTCTAGGAGTCCGAGATGGTGCGGGAGACTTCACAGTGGGAACGAGAGGAAATGGAGAAAGTGGTGAGTGACATTAGAAAAACACAAACCAGGGTTGACAGGTAGGATGTAACGTTTAGCCATGGTTACTATAGGACAGACATTGAAATGAAGATGGGAATCTCATGAAAAGACAATGTCGGGGTAAAGAAATAAGGTCAAGGGGACCTTTGTTATCCAGAGCTCGTTTTGTCTGGTGTTAGATTTCAAAGCTTTTCCCGCATGCTTTTGTCGTGATGCCTTCCTTAAAGACACGGCCGTAAAATCCCATCTGGCATGTTTCTTTCTGCTACCGTAGCAAATGAAAAGAGCCCTATCTAATATGTATGGGTCCTATCCTTTTTTTTCTCCCCCTTTCCCCCTCACTCTCTCTCCCTCACCTCCCTCCCTCGTGGTGTGTTTGGGTTCACCATTCCATGCCTCCATTGTCTCTTCCATTCCATTTCCTGTCTCGTGTGATGTGTGAAACACATCCCTCGCTCCCTCCCCCTCATTTCACCTCACGCTCGTTCCCGTGGGCGCGTGGCGCGTGACTGGGTGCCCTTTTGTACTCCGCTCCTCCTCCCCCTTCTTTCCCGGTGAAGGAGCGAATGCGCTTGGAGCGCGAGGAGGCCACACGCCAGCTAGAAGAGGAAACCGAGGTGAGGCGGGGCCCTCACTGGGCAGAGGCTAACCCTGACCGTCTCCCTGCCAGCGAGGGGAGATGCTACGCTACCCTTACTGGAGTCTGCCTGGCTACCTATGGGCTGTTTATCCGACTGAATAATGCAATCAGTAGTGGGTCTGATTGAACGTAGGATGGTTCTATTGTCGTAGGGGTCCTGAAGGAAAGATTAGTTTTAAGACCGTGTCATTCATTTACAGTACGGGTGAACCACTGTAGCCCATCCAATAGGGTAAAATTAATGAATAAATCACTGTTGTAGGCTGTTTTTCACCCCCCCTCTTATTTTCTCCTAGAACCTCAGCACTGGTCCTCTTAAAATGGACTACAAGACCCTGGCGGCACTGCCAACCACCAGTCTACAGAAGGTCAACCGGGTCAGTCTCTCACTACTTCACTTCTCTAAGTCATGTTTTAGTTGAACAGTGTTGTCACAGCTGCCTGAAGAACGTAACAGGTACTGCCATATTTATACAACGGTAATTGTACCCCTACCTTTTTGTGGGCGGCACTGAATTACCTAGTTTCAACTGTCTTTTCTGGGAATGTCTAAGAGGGAGACATGTCCTTGACACTGGACCTTTTGGGACACGTGATCCCTTTAAGCAAGGCTGTAAAAATCCCAGGATGTTCTGCTGACCATGTAGGAAATGGCCTTAGCGGCCTACAAAAAGACCCTTCCATGGAATCCACCGTGTTTATCCCTCCCTCTGGGATACCCCGTCCGACCCAGGGCCAAGCAGGTGCCTCTGTAGGGGCGGGCATGTTTGACAGCACCCCATGGTTGGAACGCCACCGTTCCACATTCCTCATTTAATACCCCCGGCTCGTGGTTTAGCCAAACTCTAAAGCCACCAACCGATCTATGGAAAGCACAGTGTTCAACCTCTGCTCTGAAAAGAAAAACTCTTTAATGTGGAAGAATTGTTGAATCTGAAGAAATCAGTGGAAGAAGACTTGGAGGGATGCCATTTCCATGACTACAAGACTATGGAGTGTGCACAACGGTACAAAGGATGAAGTAAAACTCGGGCACTGACAGGCCCACCGGTCTCTGAGCTGACAAGAAGAGGTGAGAGGGAGAGCGAGAGAGATGTGAGAGTGGGACCGACCCAGCCATCCAGTCAGCCTCCGCTCGTGGTTATTTTAAACCTGGGATTCATTGGAGGGAATGGGCCTAGTGGGTGTGGTGTGGGCGGGGGAGGGAGGGTGGGTGTCACCCTAAATGAGGCCGTGTGGGAACCGAGTAGCCCTATTCGAGCTAGGCCTGAGCGGACGTACTGTACAGCCGTCCTGGTGCACTGGACATAGCCACTGTAAGTAGTATCAGGAGACTGGACCGATTGGACTTCCTTTCCTTTCATTCCATGTCTCACTTCTCACTCTCAGACATTTCTTTTTTCCTCTTGATTCTTGCTTTCTGTGTTTCTATCCTTTAAACTCTATCTCGACTCGTTTTGATACCGTTTTGACATTTTCTGCATTTACTCAAGTGTGAGGATTTGTGAGGTGACTTTGGAACACCTAAGTCTTCAATTGTGTGTAGGTTAATCTGGGTGTTTTGTAACGCAGGAGTTAGTTTTTGGTTGATTTGATGTGTTTCATTGCTTGGTCTTAGTCTGATTTGGGCCGTCATGTCTACTGCAGGCTGAGCTTACTCTAAGTAACCTCGATGTGGCCTGCAGCTGTTCTCAGCCTAGGCGTTAGAATGAGGTTGCTGGACTACACCTGTCCCTCAGTGACTATATCACAGAGGAGCCCTTTTTAAGAGACTGCAAGTGAAGAGACTGCCAGACTGAAAGTGAAATATCTAAACGAATAGTGGTTAAGGCGGTTGATTTTCACTGTCAAATATCTTGACTCTTTTACCATTTCTAGTTGTTGTTTTTTTTATATGCCTACTCTTTGCCTCTTTTATAGTCAATTAGAGAAGCGGTTGTAGGTCACCCCCTGGATGACTGTAGCTAGCTCACAGGGTTGGTATGCTAGCATGCGAATGCTTGGCTCCCTCTGCCCCCCCACAGGCCCCCTAGCCCAGCTGTCCCATGTGGCTGTGCCAAAAGGCCACTGGCTCACATACCACCCCACTGACCCTCATACTATAGGCCACACAAACCCACCTTGTCCACTACTATAGAAGTCTGCTCTCTCACAATGCCTGTATTTTTAGTCACGCTATTTTGGATATCCGTGAGACATGCCAGGGCCACGTTTATAGAAAGCGTTTGCAGTCGAATTCACGTGGAAGGGTTTGGATCGCAGACAGAACCTTTTAGCAAATGTCTCTAGCAATTTAACATGGTAAAGAATAGTATGTTTTACAGTAGAAGTGTACAGTGTACCTGCGTTCCTGTTTAATCAGCAAGCTTTGAAATAGCCCTCTGCTATCTAGGGACAGATTAAGTAAGGGCGCAGGGTTTGCTCAAGCCCTTGTCTAAGGGCTCTGATAGTGTGGGTTATTTCAGGCAGGGGGGCCCATAAGGCGCTGCTAATGTGAGCATAACTGTGGCCCAGACTTTAATGGGTGCTGGAATGAGGAGAATCGGGGGAAACATCTCTGGAGGGTTTTCTTGGATTAGATCAACAGTCATGTGGTTTTAATAGCCTGGCATTAATAAGAATCAAGTAAAGAGAGTGTTTAGAAAGGCAGCGCAGGAGAGGACTTAAACAGACTTAATGTGTGGGGGTTTTTCAGACTTAAGTACTTGCCTTGGTGACACTATTTTCTCTGGTTATGTAGTCTTGTGGTTTGTCAGAATGAGCCTACAGTCTGTAGATGGTATTGGCTGGTTTATCTCATATGACCTCTTATCACCCGTCCTTTCTCTCGTAACATCTCTCCTCTCTTGCCATTTTATCGATCGTCTCTCCGAGACTTTGTCTCTCTTGTCTTCTCTCTGTTCTTCTCTGTAATTGTTCCCACCTCAGTGTGTCACTCTCTGTATCTTTTCCTCACTGGTCCTCAGTGCTCTCCCTGTGTCAGTCTGCCAGCTCCCATGGAGGCCCAGTGCGGTGCCCTGTTAGAGCCCCTGGGGGTTGGCCTGGGCCACCCCGCCACCTCTCTCTACCACACGGAGCCACACGTGATGGTGGAGGCCGGGCCCACCTTTGACCCCCAGCCTTCTCCTGTCTCCAACTCCGCCCTCTCCACTCCGGTCATGTCCACCCCGGTCCACTCCGCCTCCACGTCCGTGACCGGGGAGGAGGAGGAGGAGGAAGAGGAGTGCCTGGTGGACTCGCAGCCAATCTGCTTCAGCGAGAACCCCTTCCTAGTGGCCAATCGCAAGGGCAAGGGCCGCCCGCCTCAGGAGAGGGTCCTATCAGGGCCTCCCGTCGGTTACGGCAGGAAGGGCCAGCTGCAGCCCTGGCTGTTCAACAAGGCAAGCGGGCCTGACAGCCTGTGTGTGATGTGTTCAAAAGCAGCATGGAGTATCACTACTGGGCCCGCTCTAGCACTCCCTCCTGCTCACCCAATCCTAGCGCCGATGCAGAGAGCATTCCCTGTAACATGAGTCTCTAGCTTTGGTTTAACACGACGTACTTATGATGTTTTACACAGTTATTTATAATCACTGCTTTTCACTTTCACACTGAAAAGACAATTCCGATGTGGGCAGTCGTTCTCTGCAAATGATTCCGATACAGTGATAACTAACCCTTTTGGAAGTGAAAACGGAGCATGTTTTGGTGGTTGGGATGGATGTGTGATGCTCCTGAACAGTCTCACGTTGGAACGTTCTCACTCAGGAGTTCCCGGAGCGCCCGGAATGTCAGTCTAACAGCTGTGTCAGAGGGGGGTTGAAGGGGATGCCAAACCCTCCCCATCCCATACATCCCGAGTATGAGTCTGTGACGGATCCGGACCGGTAGATGCACGTGACGAGTGCATGTTCTTCAAAAGGGGGAAGGTCAATCCGAGGAACTGGCTAGATTATGTTCACTGGGTAGATTATAACTCGTAGGGATTAACCTGTCAACCCCTTTTTCTGTGTGTGTGCGCGTTGCGAGTGCACCAGTCCACTCCAATGACGGCCGAGGTGAAAGGGAGCGCAGCTGCTGACCGTGTGTTTGTGTTTGTCTTTTCCCAGGCTCCTTCCGCCGAGCCCAGGACAGACAGCCCCGTCCGAGAGAGCCCTTACTCCCCCAGCATCCCCCCGGTGAGTCCAGCCTAGACCACCCCCCATCCTGATCCCATCCACGTCCTGCGCCACTCTTTCTTTCTCCATTGTTTTGAGTTCCCTTAAGCGGTTAAGAGAGGTGGTCAGGTCAGTAGTGACGTCCAGGCTGACTGTTGTCATCCTCCTCCTCCTCCTTAGACCAGCCACCACTCCTCCAACAGTTCCCTGAGCGGAGGCAGGGAGACCCGCTTCGTAAGTGTCTGTCTCGCTCCGACCCGACTCGGTTGGCTTGTCCTAAACTCTGAGAGGCAAAGGTTCCCTGGGGAAGGCCCTGTCTCTTGTCTGCTCTTTTGATAACCAGCTGAAGTAGAGTGACTGTGCTTCCAGTCTGTCTGACTGGTTTGTGGTGGGCCTCCTTGATACTGATTCCCATGTCTAACGTAGGCCCAGTGTCCGGCTGAAAAGGCCCTGGAGGTTTGCCTTATGTGACTGCTCTGTCCCTGCCTATTGCTTTGGAATACGGGGTGTTTTGCTTTGGATCTGGTTTATGAGCTTTTAATAAAAGTATACGTTTTTAAAGGTTGACTATTTCGGGTTAGGGTTGCATTTATTCTAGATTGTGTTAACTCAACCCAGAACACTAGTGAAAGGATGAATGAGTAAATCATTCATTTGGGTGACAGTTAGATACACAGATTAAAAATAAGAAATGCGTGTGGACGATTTTGTTATCCTTCCTCTGCATGTTATCTACAAACTGGTGAAAGTGTTTTCCCAGTGGGAATGTCTGCTTTGGCCGTCGTGTGTCAGAACATGCCTGTTGCAGCTGTGGGGGGGCGTGTGCGGCGTGTCACGTGAGGCTTCCATGTCAAACCCATCACATTCTTGTGTATTTTCTTTCAGGCGAGCATTCATTTCAGCCCCAACGCCACCGCCAAGGAGAACCACTCTTCCTCAGTGAGTGCCTACAAGGATTTAGCCCCAGAGCTAGCAGTCACTGTAGAACTCCAAACACAATAGGGAATCTCCATTTGTTTTCCATCACTATCATTCATCCTCGCTTTTTACATATATATATTTTATTTAAAAAAAATTTTTTTTACAATTACGAGAGGACGTCGAAATGATCTTTTTGCCGCTAACCGTTCCGTTTTGGTTTCCTCTCGCCCCTGCAGACGCGGCCGGGTGCCATCCAGCCCATGGGACGCACGCGGCCCGGCACCTCCCCCGGCACGCCGGACGGCCACAGCAGCCCCAACCCCTTCCAGCATGGCCCCTCCCCCATCAACTCCCAGACCTCTGTAAGACCCCTCACCACCACGTAGGCCCCCCCTCACCACCACCTCATCCGCACCCAGCTGTCTGCGGGAGGCCCACCCCCCCCCCCGGGCCCACGCTGTCCGACTGATACACCAGTGCCTCCCCTCATAGCAGCGCCTTAGGCACACACAGCTTTAACGCTCACGGCAACGGGAATGATTTGATACGTGCGCGAAGGTTATACCAAAGATAGGTGCTAGGGCATTGTATTTGAAATGCACAGGGTGTTAACTGCCTGGCGCTGTGCTAAGTTGACTAGCCTGATGGGAAAAGTCATTCCTCCCCTGCCCCCCTAAGAAACAGAGTCACGCAAAGAGTCACAGGTGTGACGGTGGCAGCAGCACTGACAAAGCAGCCTCAACCTGACCACCTTGATCAGAGCCAGCGGGTGGTTCTGGAAGGTTCCTATTCCATTACCAACAGACCAGGCTCGGCCCTTAACTATGAAGAAGCGAGAGATTTCTGTCCTCTCGTCTGCCTGTGTGGTCAGCTTTTCCAGACACCGTGTGTCGCGGCTACCACGCAGCGTGGCTCCCTCACCTCATTCTCCAGAGCCCCATCGTCTGTCTCTCGCCCCGTGTGAAACCAGCTGCCATGCTGTCCGTCCGTCCGTCCGTCCCACCTGTTCTCCCCCCTGTCTTCTCCCACTCTGCTGGTTTTTATTCTCATAGTCTCCCCTCTCCCTGTCTGTTTGTCTGTTTGTCCTCTCCACCTCCTTTCCCCCCCCCTTTTCCCCTTTGGTGGTCTCCTACAACACGGACCACCCCCCCCCCCCCCTCCCCTCCCCTCCCCTCCCCGCTCCCCCTCTTGCCTCCAGACCCCAGTACAGCCTCGTGCCCCCTCCCCCTCCTCACCCGACGAGTTCCCCATGAATATCAAGCAGGCCTACAAGGCGTTTGCTGCCGTGCCTCACTCGCTGGCTGTGCTGGAGCCACCTCAGGTAGGCCGGGCTCCCTCGGGCTCGACGGGGGGGCGCCCCCCCCCCGCGGGTGGGGCGGGGGGGCGGGCGCGCCCGACCCCCCCCA
>JAVQIZ010237488.1:0-10530 GCA_036023535.2 Galaxias brevipinnis | reverse complement strand
GTGTGTGTGTGTGTGTGTGTGTGTGTGTGTGTGTGTGTGTGTGTGTGTGTGTGTGTGTGTGTGTGTGTGTGTGTGTGTGTGTGTGTGTGTGTGTGTGTCTTTGTTCTCCAGTTAATTCTGCTCTTTGTTCAGATCACAGGAAACAAGATGACTCCCTTGAACCTTGCTACCATCTTTGGGCCCAACCTCTTGCACAAGCAGAAAATCTCTGACAAAGAGTTTGCTGTGCAGAGTTTTGCCCGTGCGGAGGAGAGCACAGCTATCATTGGTGTGGTTCAAAGAATGATTACCACACACGAGAGCCTTTTTATGGTATGCCATTTCCTTTGGAAATCAATGCAATAATTTAACATTAGTAGCATCATATTCAATAGGGATGCAGCATTTCTGAAGCATGTAGTGAAGGAATGTTTTTGCAAGATTTATATATAAATTTAGAATAACCTCTTTGTCACATAAGATTTCAAAGATTTCAAACCTGGCGGTCATAATTTTGCCCTTTGGGGAAAGCTGAGGTGAACCAAACTAACAGTGGCAGACATTTTTGTTTGATCTCTCTGCATTTAGAAAAATAATAAAAAGCGCTTACAGTATCTTTTAACACAGCCGTTGCATAACAACTGTAAGCCAGGCTAGCAAGCTAGGGTTAGTTACTAGGAAATTGATGGAGGCTAAATTTGCTTCACTTAGCAGAAAAGGTTCAAAGCTTAACGTCTACCCTAGAATTGTATGTGGAAAATGTAAGAATTCCTTTGATGATGTCTACTAAAAAGCCGCTACATATGTACATAACTCAGGCAAAAGCCTTTCTCATCCATGAAAATGGAAGACGTCAGAAAACTACTTTTATTATTTACTCATGCTTTTATGCAGTTATAGTCGTCATATATTAAGTGTTCAAGTATATTAACATATATTAAGTGTCTGAATTACCACGCACTATTGACATACAGAGGTTTGAGTCTAAATAGAACCTAAGAATGTTACTAACTTAACAGGACCTTTAAAGGCGGGTTTTAAAGTTGGGTTCATCTTGAATGCAAACAATCAGAATCTCTTTGTCACTGCTTCTCTTTCCGAGAAGAATCCCACTAAGTGTTTGAGGGGGAGTACTCCAGCTTAATGGAGTGGCTTCGTTTAATGAAACGTAAACACCAAGTTTATAAGTTTCGAGAAGGACTAAGCCGGCACAGAGTCACTCATAAAACTTTGCTCTGTTACAGACCAGCTAACAGAACCGTACAAGATGGGGAGCTCGGTCACTGGAGAGGCCCCATTTGTTGTCTCTGTCCTTCCATTTGTGTTTTTCTAAACTCCACTCTGTGGGATGCAAGCGTTACTCTGCTCCGTTATACTCTGCCCTCTAACCACTTCCTACCCTGAGTATAAACACACAGGGAGTAGCAGATACCGGCTGCACAGTGACTGTTCGTATCAGCTTTTATAATCCCATCACTTGAAGCCAGGGGCAAATCAAAACATTCCAGCCCTCAGGCTCGCTCCGATGCTCGGTGAGACCAGTAGTTTGTGTGTTTCCCTCCCAGGTTCCCCCTGACCTGCAGAACGAGGTCCTGATGAGCTTGCTGGAGACGGACCCAGACGTGGTGGACTACCTGCTGCGGAGGAAGGCCTCCCAGTACTCGTGAGTCTGCTTGGAGGATTAGAGTATATCGTGCGGTATGTTGTGTGGCTTTGTCTTACTGGTGCTGGGTCACGGCCAGACCTGTTGGATCTGAGGCTTAAGGTGTTAAAAATAATTGCATCTACTGCAGAAAGGGCCCGCTGTTGTCCATAAATGTTTTTATAGTTATGATCACAGCTAAGGGTAGGGTGCCTCCCACTCAAAGATAGACAGCGCATCTCTGCCACATGGTGGTACAACTTTGTATGACAGGGGCTTTAGAATAACACCAATAGAGGATATCAACCTCACTATCATCATATTTTGGTTTATATTTAGTCGTAAATGTAAAATGAAAACCCTTTATTGTGTGTGTGTGTGTGTGTTTGTGTGTGTGTGTGTGTGTGTGTGTGTAGAGACCCCGTCCTGCTGAGGACACAGTCTTTCTCTCTGAGTGAAAGAGGCTCCTCCAGTGACTCCAACAAGGCGTCCAGCGGTGAGGTCTCTCCATATGACAACAACTCGCCCGTGCTGTCGGAGCGCCTGGTCTGGCAGTTTCAAGGGGACGGCCACCTCCTCAAGCTGCCAGGACAGTACAGCAAAGGACGGCCGAGGGACACCTGCCCTTCGCCCACCACTGAAAAGGGTGAGCTTCACTATGGTTAAGTTGCTCTTATGGATTAAGTTATTTTCCTTGAATGTGCCATTGAATGAGGATCTGGAAGCACACATACCATCTGTTCCTTTGCGGAGATAATGCCATGTCAGGTAAGAAAAATACTTCTGTTTGGTCTTTCTCTTTAAGAAAGCCAACGTGAAAATGCCAGTTCCTGGGGGGCCTGGCATGCAAAGCTGAAGAAAGAGTTCATAGAGCAGCACACCATAGGTAACTCAGTTTCTCCCTGCATGCTGAAGTGTGAAGTTCCAATATGTATTGCATATTGTAGCGTCTAAGGGAATGATTTCCCTCAGGTCGTCTTGGCGACGTGTACGAATCTGACCCTCGCGGCCAATCAGAGGGATTGGACATTCACCGCGGTAACAGCAGGCCTCCTGTCAGACGGACACAGACGTCGTCGGGTGTGCCCGAGTGCAGGCCACACCCCCCGCTGACCCGCTGCAGCAGCAGTCCTCAGGAGCCGTGGGAAATGAGACAGCCCGTCATTAGTCCTCTACACCAACTACCCTATGGCCAATCAGGAGCCTGCAGCTTTGAGGACTTTGCAGCAAGAGGCACCCCCCCTGTCAGTCCCTCTCTGAGAGGCAAGCCTGGCAGTGACAGCAGGACAGTGAGTCGGCCTCCCCCTCCCTACCCTGGACCTCTGAGAGGGACCCCCGTCTCTCACTCAAGCCCTGTCCTCTCCACGGAGAAACAGGCTGGAGGTGGGACCACACTGGCCTCACGACAAGCCCCCAAGGGCCGCAGCCTCTCCCCTCAGACAGCTAGCTCTGAGCCTGCCTCTCGTCCTGTGGAAGGGAGATGGCCAGGCAGCACAGAGAAGCCAAGGGAGAGGTGGCAGATTTGGCAGCTCCTGTCACCAGACAATGGGGACACGCTTCCAGAGACACTGGTGTGATGGAATCGACCGCGGCTCATTGACTCGTTAGTCCATGGATCGTTTTTTAAGGGTGAGGGTGGGGTGGTGGTCTATTGTGTTGATAGACTGTGTCTACCCAGTGTGACTTTGTCATGTTATTTCTTGAACCTGTGCTTGGTATGTGTACTGTATTGTATGTGTATATTGTGTATATAACAACAAAAGCAAGTGATAATTTGTATTAATTTTTGGATTTATTCATTTTGTGTCATATATGTATTTTTATTTTTATTTTTTTATCTAGAAATGTATTGAATAAACAACATTATTCAATATAGATTTTTCTGAAACAAAATCAAATTAACGTGTACACAATGGTACAAACCATGCAATGAAGTTTTTTTAATCTAAATTACAGCCAGATGTCATTCCAAGGTAGGCGTAATTGGACAGCAGGCCTGAGTGTACCTTCACCAAATCAACAAACATTGCGAGCTTAAGATTTTCTATTAGCTGATTTGGTCATTCAATAAGCCTTGTTTTCATCCTTTGTATTTCACTTCTCTGTGGATTTGCTGATGTTATTCCTTCACTCACCAGTCCCTGTCCACGTTTCTATGAATTACCTGCATTGTACAGAAACTGTTCAGAAACTCGGCGGTACATTTTGAATATGCAAATTCAACATTAGTCACTGCAAATGTAACCCAAATAATGGTATTATAATGATAGGTGATTAGCACAGTTTGAAAATGAATTGACAAGCATGACATTTGAGCACTATTTAATGTCAAATACCTCAAAGTAAGTTATGTTAGCAATGTAGGAATTGGTGTGAAACTCTGCTACAGTCAAAATTCTTGATGTCATCTTTGACATTTTAAATTCCTTCATATGTGGTTTGTATGTCCAGCGAAAGCTTACTGCCGTTTAATGTCAATTAAATAACAGCAGTGTAAGTGCCTCTGATGATTGCCATTCAGTTTGATTGTGTTTTATTTAACGCTGTGTTGTTCCCTGAATGTAAATTACGTCAGTATTATCTCATCAAGTTGCTTTGCTAAATGGCCTGTCAACCCATGGTCAGCATGATTGTATACTCTATGTACATGTGATGAATATAAATATTCATCTTGTTTTTTTATCATCATGCAAACAGGATAAAGTTGTTTTCATGACTAATAGTTATGTTTTCTTGTTATTTGTTTTATAAATATTTCCTTTATTTTATGCTATTTACTGTATTTTGTATAGCAGTGTTTCTGGTAGAGTACACTTCTCTCTTGTCAGACGTATGACAATTATTGATGTCTTTTGCACAGCAATTAGTTTCCCCTTGAGGGGAAGTGGGGAACAATTGGAACAGTCCATGCTTTAATGAAGCTGAACAGAAGGAGGTTGTTTTGGCAGCTTCTCCGACTCCATAAAAAATTTATTGTGTCCTACCTCTAAATGGTAATGAAGTTGCATCCAGATCCCAGAGTGGTCTTCCCTCCCAGAGACATCCCTTTCCCCACCTATGGTGTGACCACAGGTTCCCGGACGCAGCCACAGGTAGCTCTCCTTATGTTGCACCACAGGCAAGCTAAGCTCCAACCAGGACTTTAAATGGTCTCTAAGCATGAAGGCACAGGTATTGTACCTACATTAGGCTTTTTACTTAACAATGTTTTATTATTCGTGTCGATTTTAAGAGCTAACATTGTGCTAACTTTTGTATGTGTGTTTGTTTACATTATGTAGACATACGTTTAAGTCACGAATAGCCACTAGAGGGTAGTATGAGATTGGATAATGCCTCCTTTCAGCTCAAGATCCCAAAATCTCAGACTGTGGACACAGTCAGAGCCTGAGAACACATATAGCCTGCGCTGGCAAGTCGGCTTTGTTTGGAGTTTTCCACAAGAAGCTGGTAAATGTGTGTTTCATCTTTATCTTTTTAGCTCTCTTTTTAAAATTCTCACCATTTTACTTTTTTGTATGTGTATATGCAACGTGTGCAATGGGCCTCTCTTTGACACACATCAGTATGTGTGGGTGGATAAAAAATATGTGGTAAATCCATTGTCCATACATTCTTTTCTTAGGACATCTGGCTTCCGTTGTCATATTATATACTGCCTTCTTGTTGGGCAAATCCAGGGGATTTCCTCAACACAGAAATATGCTGAAAGTTTGTGGGCCATATCTGGCTTGAACAGCTGTGTGGGCCGTGCAGCCTCTCTCCAGCCACCATGCAGCCTCACTGTTGACCAGGCCAGGAGAGACAGGAACAGGATGTCTGGATGTGTTTTATAGACATCCTAGACCACACTGCTGTTTACTTCTTCTTGTTTTCATCACTACCACAGAATACTGTCGAGCAGACCTTACCCACATGTCGACGTGCTCTTAAAAAAAAAGTCCCCCAATTTCTAGGCTTGTCACGCCTAGAGAAGAAAAGAGCACAGTACCGAGACACAATTTCCTCACCTCCTAAGGTTTTCTCCTCTGAAACGGTCCAATATTTGATTTCTTATCTGTGCGGCGCCGATAATGAATGCAAACTGATCTGCCGGAGGAAAGCAGTGATCAGCAGCTAGCGTATGAGTCCTCCACAGGGGGGCCATCCGGCCTAGGCCCACTGGCATCACGAGCAGCTGGAAGGGATGGAGACTGAGGGAAGGTCACAGCTGAGGCTGTGGCCCCCTGCATGTCCATCCAGCAGAGAGCCTGCTGCAGGGCTAGGTTGACAGTGATCCATCCCAGTTAGTGTGAAGGCCACATTCAGCTGGTCTAAACTGAGCTGATTAAGGGGGTTGGTGAGCCCAGAGGGGAATGAAATGTTATTGTTTCTCAGTTCATCTTTTTAGAAGTGGTTTTCTTTTGTTTGATAGTTTGAGACTACCAATTAAGTTACTTGTATACTTTCTAGTGTTACTAAGATTTGTTCATGATGTGCCAGTCACTCAAAACCTTTTCTTATGTTAGAGTCACATGACAGCCATTGAAGGAGGTAAACACCCACAGCTAGAGTTATGAAACTTTAATAAAAAAAAATCAGACTAAGGGATTAGCTGTGAATGCAATAAGCCTGTAGACCCAGACCAATTGAAAACCATTTAATGAACAAAAGTGTGCAGCTAGAGTTCAGATTAACACCAAGGTTATCAGCGATAAGACATGTACAAGTAATTGGTTCTCCTTTGTTGCAAAATTTTGATTCTGACCAAGACCTTTGCTTCATTAAAACGTATAAGAAGTCTAGCCTAGATTGAATCTGTAATGCAAATATTTTAATAATTAGGTCTTTTAACGATGACCTCTTGTATCAAACATGGGATTTATAAATAAACTTGCTAGGATTTGATCGCATCCCAAAGGCTGACATTTTCATGTGAACCCATTCCAAAAGGGTTATTTTGAAGTCCTTCTTGACATTGGCCAAACAGACATGCATAAGCTCTGTTGGCTAACCCTAACAGACCTTTCTCACTCTGTGTGCCAGGAAGCCCAGCGAGAGAAGAGACACCCGCACGGTGGGAGCACCAACCCAGGCCGCCTCCTTTCATTTGCTCCATCTGCTCCACCTCATGCTCCTTTTGGACCGAGGCTTGGTTATTAAAATCATCAGGCTTTTTAAAGCATCAGGACCCCCCCTGGTGACCTGTGACTTATGGCATTGTTTACACACAAATATTCATCTGCGTGATTGATTGCAGAAAGTGAGGTACTGTATATGCTTTGATGATTTGCACATGACACAGGAAGAACAGTGATGATAGGGGATATACGCGTTCAGACCCATATGTGCGCTGGTGTGAATATTTAACTTTGCGTTTGACAGCTGGTTTACAGGACATGTTTCTTCAGCTATGCTCTTTTCCAGTGTTTGGATTAATCTGTCTTGGATTTCACATGACTATGCACTTAGATTTGGTTGTGGATTACAGGCTAGTGTTAGAGAGGGTCGGTCGACCAGTTGGGTCAAGCTCATAATGACCAACATTTTTGCAAGTCAGGATAAGGACACCAATATTGAAGCTTACTTCTCGGCAGTCAAATTCATCAAAGTACATTTTGTTGTGGCAGTTTTGATTTGTCTCTCAGCCTCTCAAACAATCAGAGAATTGTGCAACCAAACAAGGAACACATTACCACCAGATACGTGTCCAGATGTTTTTCTGCTTGGTAACAAGCTAGTTTTGAAGGACCAATGTGGTTCAAAGATGCTGCTTTTAAAAGTATTGTTACAAAGAAACAAACATATTGCTATGCAACCATTTGTCTCACCATATTCACAGTTGGTAATGGTTCTGAGCCCTCAATTTCCTGTAGTGGGGGGAAATTCTGTCAAGTTCACACATGTCTATTTTGCAAGCAATATTATAAACCACAGTGGTAAAT
This sequence comes from Galaxias brevipinnis, assembly GCA_036023535.2. Classification (NCBI taxonomy): domain Eukaryota; kingdom Metazoa; phylum Chordata; class Actinopteri; order Galaxiiformes; family Galaxiidae; genus Galaxias; species Galaxias brevipinnis. Next base: position 2,985 of record JAVQIZ010237488.1, on the reverse strand, counting down.
GTGTTGTTTTGTTCTACAGGCGAATGCATAACAGATATATCTCAATGAGGGGAGTAGGCCACATGGCAATTGTATTTGGAGTTCAGTAAGTATAACATTTTAAGTAACCTTTAGTTTTGACTGGTACCGTTGTACTCACAAAGGACATTACGCTCCAGGTTAAGTTAGTTATCATTTCATGTCATTCGTTCATTTGAATATTTATACTGGTCTCCAAATGGGAAAATATGGTTATAACTCTGACAAAACAGGAGACATGAAACCTTAAATCTTGTCTGAAACATATAATCATGCCTTTAAAACCTCAAAGAAAACGTTGTGTGTAAGCTCTGAAGATCTGCCTCGGTAATAAGCAGTCATTTTAATTTTATTGGAGTCGCTGAAACATGGGGGAAATTCCTTAAGATTAGGAGACGTCTGGCAGAAATGTCTGACATCCTTGCCTTCATTCGGCTTCTCAGGTGCTCGGGCCAAACTTCACTGATAATCTCGACGGTCTCGGCATTAGGAAGAGGAAATCATGACCTCAGTCATCAATCCCACAGGGCGAGTGCTCATTAGTGCAGAGAAAACCCAGTTTTCCCCTGACTAATAGCAGTGTTTTTCTTCTGCTCCTTCCCCGCTGGCCTGTGTGGGTCCGTAGCAGAAGCAAGCCGTGTGGCTCTATTTGTCTCTCTGTTCTGTTTAGTGCTGTGTTGTAATGGAGCTGCCCAGGGCCATGTGGGGCAAATGTGGGGCAAATGTGGGGCATGCAGGGTGTTCAGGCCATTCGTCCCTATTATCAGAACATTGAACTCTATATTGAGCATCTAATGGACCAAACCCAGCTTCACTCGCTCACAGTCCGACTTTGTTTATTTCCGTCTCTATAAGGTACAGCACACCTTCTTAGCAGTGGTATTGAAGCTAGCTCCCGAGGGGAGCTAAGAGGGGGGAGTTAAGTGTTCTGCTCCTGTGAAAACCTGTAGGGCAGATGAGAAGCAGAGGGTGTCAACGAGGTATGCGTGCGTACACACCCCGTCGAAGGGGAGTGCACACGGCAGCCAGATCACCTTCCTACCTCTCGTCTCCCATGTGTTTGTTTCTCCCCAGAGGATTCCTCTGCCGCCTTGCAAACGCTCCCAAATCAGCATCAACTACCATTCCCTTGGGGACAGTCACCATGGCAGCCGAGGGGAAGCAGGTAAGAGACACACACTAGTTCAAGAAGCTCATGTTTTAATTTCTGCACAATTTAGTGAGACGATTCCATTTCCATTTCCGCTACAATTGTAAATCTTCCACTTGAATCACTTCCCTGCTTTACGAAAAGGCTTTAAAATATTATCCTACTCTCGCTGCACATTTTGTACAAAGTAAATATAAAGGAAAGGGGATTACTTAAATCCCCTAAATATTACCATCATGTAGTCTTATATTATTTAATACAAAAAGCAACGTACATATTCGTATACTAACATATACATATGAAATTGAACTGACAATTGAAATGCTCTGCCTTTAAATGACAGTTTTCCATGAGGTATTGTATTCCTAATTTGCCTGTTAGTTGTTAGTTTTGGTCAAAAGCCCTTTATAATAGAAATCTAGAGAACCTTGCCTACACTCAGTAGTACCTTTGAAAACCAAAAAGGGGCTGCGAACCCCCCAAATTAAAGTCCCCGACCCCAGATTTCAAGCTTGCTGTACACGGGTAGGAGGCATTAGTGCATTGTAGTGTGCTGTCTAGATTCTTAGAGGTAACAAATGAAGTGGATTTTTATATTATTTCACAATATAATACTGTAATATGACAACGAAATAGACAAGTTCCTTGACATTATGATCATTACCTCATGTGAGCGTCCTGTTCTATTTGGTGTGACATGTTTTTCCAACCAGGTGCTCATAACCAAACCACCCGGGAGGGATCATTTGAATAAGAGTTCCACACTCAGTAAGGCTGCTGGAAATGGGAATAGGAGGTTAGCTTTAACTATTTAGTTGTTTGATGATGGAAGAGGAAATGCTTGTTGGTGACTATTATTATGTATTAAGTGCAAAGCACTGTTTAAGGTGTAGTCACAGGTCAGATTATGGGGTAATTTTTTCTCTATGTGATAGATTAGGTGTGTTGTTGGAGAAGGTGCTGGATATGTAGTCCTGTGAGAGAACAAGTTGAATCCTGTTGTTAACAGAGCAATCATAACTGCTGACAGGTCCAGTTAGGTACTTGGTACCTCAAGGACAACACCCAGCCTTAGTCAGTGGAAATATGGAACAGAAATAAATCAACAATGGTTTAGCGCACTGATAATCATCCAAATGAAAATATGTGGATTTTCCATGTTTTTAAAGAAATCTTACAAAAACATAGGAAATCAAATCTGTGGCATTTCCTCTTATGCTTTCGGTGGGTATGGGTATAGTGTTATTCTAAGAAAAGATGGAACGTGTAAATATTCAAAAGCCTCTTACAGTGGGGCTAAATTCCTTTTTGGCTAGAAAGAGTTTTGCAACCATAGTTCTAGCAGTAGCATTAGCAGTAGCATTTTCTCATACGATTGCTCTTCTGGGCCCCTGGTTCCTAAATGTCCCTACTTATTTCATCTTACGAACTGGTCAGGAAATACATTTACATTTAAATGTATTATGAGGCTACTGAGTGATGTTTATGGGTTTTTTTTATCCAAATGAACGGATGTGAATAAAGGATTACCTCACACTGTCACCTCTGAAGTTAAACTCCCTCTCCTAAACATGCCGGGGCCTACATCCCATCCTATCCCATCCCTGGCCGAAACGCCAGCTCCAGTAGCATCTGGGAATACTCTAGACCTACTTGTTGTGACAGGGCTTGAGTGTGGACTGGTCCCTGCCCTGGTTTTGCTGTTAGAGAGTGAGAACTGTAGAAAGACTGATGTGTGTATGGGCGAGTATGCACTGGGTGTGCTTGTGTGTACGTGTATCTAATTTGTGTGTGTGTGTGTGTGTGTGTGTGTGTGT
>JAVQIZ010237450.1:0-42797 GCA_036023535.2 Galaxias brevipinnis | reverse complement strand
CCATCTCCCCTCTCACTCCGGCTCTACTGATGAAAGGAGCAGATGGTTTGTAGGGAAGCTGGTGTCAGCTCCGTCGAGGTCCTCTGTCAGATCATTTACACCTCCTCCTATCCGACGCCACTCAGCTGTGGCGTTTCCGGCACGCCGGACCCTCACCACATGCCAGATAGACTGGCATTGTGTAAAAAAGATGCCGTGTTTGAAGTTCCAATTAAAGAAAAAAAGATTCTCGTGGTTATGGAAGCAATTATGTAGACACACTGTTGACATTTGTTTTTTTGGGGGAGGGAGAAAAAAAGGCCTTCTGGAGAGAGATAGTCTGAAGTCATTTCAAAAAGACAATGTCCTTCCATAAGACTTTGTTCATCAGATTTGTAGTACTCTAATAAGCGGTGCTATATTGTGTGTGTGAAGAAGTTCACAAGTCCACAACAAGTTCAATTGGAATCCATTGCTCATGGCAGGACAACAGCATAGTATTACTGTATGAGTTCCCTGTCACTATAGATCCTCTCCCCATCGCATTTTCTGTGTTTGCAGATATTCTGTGTTTAATGTACTTGGCTTTGTCTGTGTGTCTGTCTGTGGCTCTCACCCACTGCGATGTCTGTCCTGCCGATGTGCTGCAGGGCGCGAGACAACCTGTCATAATAGGTCTGTTTGCCATGGTCCAACAGCCAGTCTGTAAGAGCTGTCCGGCACTGCGCCTCCTTGTCTGGTAAACACACACACACACACACACACACACACACAGCATATGGCCGTCTGAAAGTGACAGTAGTACCAGCCCCCTGCCCCCCCTCACTGCCTAAGTAGGAGTGGAGCATGTGTTTGGAGCCATGCCGTTGACTGACAGCTCAGAGTCTGTCAGAGGAGGAGAGTGACATTTGGATAACAAGTTCACATTGAGTGTCCACAGTTCAAACTACCTAAACCCATGTCCAATGTGAACGGGGAAAAGATGGCGTCTTTAATCATTTAATCTATGTTGATATGCCAGTAATGAGAACCAAAAACAAATATACAAAATAATGTACTAATATGCAGCCGGACAAGAATATAAGCAGTATATTCGTATAGAAATAATTGGGGGGGCATTGGATGGCGGATGCTTTTACCACTTCCAGTGTCTCTTTTAAGTCGAGTGCTGAGGTCGAGCTGGTTGTTCTCCAGCGAGAGGCGCTCCAGCTGCTTGAAGATGTTCTCCTCAGGGTGAGACAGCGCCGACAGGAGGTCCTGGCACTCCTGCGACGTCAGCAACTCTGCTAGGCGATCCAGCTGGTGAACTCCGATGTCCTCGGCCACTGCAGAGGGCGGGAGAGGAGGAGGAGGTAGAGGGAGGTAAAGAAAGAGTTTGCACTGGTGCTAGTGTAGCAAGCTTTGACACCAATTGGTGTCCAGTTTGTTTTCCAAAACCTACAGGATTAGTAATTGAACAGTAGCAGAATGAAGTCTTGTTGATTTAGATGAGGATATCTGGGAATCAGTTGTTCATGTTCCGTTGGCACTAACGCAGGGCCCAAGTCATCGCATTAATAAGTGGATAAAAATAACAGTTCTACCAGGAAGAAGCCTATTCTACAGAATAACTTGCCTAATTAGCAGTTACTGTGTGTGCCCTATGAAAGCAAGTGCCATCTTCGGTGACAATTATAGACAAAATAAACAACATATCACCGTAGGTATAACAACCTTTCAAAAGGAACCTCATTACGGCTGTGGCTAGCTAAGTTGTCCAACTTTTTTTTCTTCTTTCAGCATGGTGACAGCTGTTTGCTGTCTACTCATCCCTCACCTGTATCTTCCCCGTGCCCGATGCCCAGGAAGAGAGGAAGCAACAGTGGGAGTAGTCTCCAGGCTTGCATGGCTACTGAAGCAGTGTCCACCTTCTGGACAGCTGCACACGGCCAGAACTGTTTAATTTCAAACAGGCCCAGTGATCCGGAACTGTCACGAACAGTGGAACCTTGTCAGTATTCAAATATCATATATCAAACATATATGTTTTCTTTTTCTTTTTTTGTCATTGGTTGACCAAGGAGATCAAAATGCTTAATTATTTTTTTATTTTTGGGTACGAATAGTCAATATTGAAAGCAAAATATTTTGTAGGTCCATTTGTCAACTTTTCCATAGTTCTTAAAACATGTGTTGTTTATTAGCTTCCTCCAGATTGGTAAATTCTGTCAATAGGCAGTGAAACATGCTAATAGTTGTTATATCTTCATAATTGTCGGCTTTCACAATGCCTCTGCCTCTTTCTAAATTATGCTGTTTGTTTACAAGCTAGTTCTGTATTCTTGGTCGTGTACAAAAACATTACACATTAAAGCTTGTCATTGCTCAATAGCTCAAACACTGTTTGAGCCCTTTTAAAAACAGAGGCTACAGTGTCATGTTAATGAGTTCAAGAGGGTGCATTTATGCTGATATGTGAAGACCCCCGAGGTATTACCATGGGCCCAAAAAAATATCTGCTGCTTGCAGTTTTGGAATGCATTGTTGTTTGACTTTAAAGAGATCTCCAAAGGGGAATCGATCGGAGGGAACCAAAACAAATAGACCCCAGCGGCAAAGAGGGGGCACGTTGCTTCATTACAGATTCTATTGAACATAAAAGCACTATCTCGATCTGGTTTCGAAAAGAAAAAAAAAAAAAATATATATATATATATATATATTATATATATATATATATATATATATATATATATATATATGTGTATATAAAGAAAAAAACAACAACAAACCTGCCGTAAATGTCTTTTAGCACTGAAAAAGGAGACCTATTGTTTTAGCAAAAAAATGGTAAATACTAGATCTTCTCTTTTTTTTTATCTGAGGAAAAGTTTATTTTTGTTATCATTAAGATGACGAACTATAGAAACGGGGACAAGAAAGCATTATTTATTGCAATCTGTCAGAAAAGTGTAAAGAGCAACAATCATTTTAAGACGCAAATATCATTGCGTTCACGTTTTGATTAGCAAATGCAACTTGGCAGACTTTAGAAAGCCTCTCAGCATGCTGGATGAACTCTGGTGGTTGTTTTGCGTGGGCCTTTTGCTATTATACAAGTTTGCTAATAAAAAAACATGCTGTGGGGCTGAAAGGCTGACTACTGCGTTTTAAATGATGTGGGTGTTGTTGTTGTAATGGTTGTGAATGCTTTTTAATATTACTCGCACAAAGAATGAGACACTTGCAGGGCACTGGGGTCAGATTATTTATTGAAATCATTGAGTTGCGGTTGTGGCACGGAGTACTTTAAGTAAACAAATTAAAAGTTTGATCAGATTACTTTCACATTAAATTCATGCTTTCACAGTGATGTGTATTTAAAATCCAGATTAAAACATTAAGTGTAAACCAAACTCTGTAAATCAGCGTTGAGTTGGCAGACTTCTCAGAGTTTCATGGAGTTGTCAGTATTCGATGTGAAGATCTGCGTCTGTGTCCTCCCCTCCCACCTCGAGCAACTTTCCGAGGAGGCTTAAGTTCCATGACTCCTACACTTCACACCACTGAAATCTGATTGGACAAAGACAGACTCCGGTGGAATGAAGGATAGAACGCATGGAATGGTCTGCCCGGATATGCAACACTCGCGGTGACAAAATCTGAAACACACAGAAACAACAGGTTTCACCACTGCACAAAGTTTGACTTCCCGTCTCAAAACCGTTTCCTACCTTCACCAACAGAAAACAACCCGTGCTTGCCTTTGTGTGTTATTTTGACTGCAGCATGACTTTCCCAGTACAGACATTATGCAAAGACCCAAACTTTTCCCCCCTTAGGCTTTAACCCCGGAGAAGAAAGTCCGACCCTGGCGCCAGGTGCTGCGCTGCTGGACAGGCTTTGTATGATTTATGAAGGAGTTTACCCTGGGAGAGAGAGTGGAAAAGGGGGGAAGAGGAGGAGGGGGCCCAGGGAGTGGAGCCCAGGCCTCACCCTTTTACCTGAGTCTGAGCGAGACCAGACCTGCCTGACTCTTAAGCTCCAGGGCCTCGGGGGGCCTGCTTCTCTGAGATGATCCCCAGCTCTGGCACTCAATCCCAGGCCTGGAGGGAGAGAGCGACAGGCCCCTTCTACTGCCCCTACCCTGTCATCACTCAGCCAGCTCTGCCACAGGGCTTTTATCAGACCACAGTCACTGCTGCCCTCCTCTTCCTTTTTTTGGAAGGAGAAACTCCATAGTACCTTAGCAACAGCCCCCTTTTCCTGGCCGACACCTTGACAAGGAGCTTTAGATTAGTATACACGTTAACTACACCTATACTAGTGCCTGACTCATTTATATAGAGCTTTTTCCACACAAAGTGGTTGTTTTTGGTCTCTCTCGCATGGGCCCTTCTCCCTTGTTTAACTTGGCAATAGTAATATAATAATGAAAAATATATATACATATTAACAAAATAATGCAACTTTCTGTTTTACAGTGTCGGCATGAGCAACTCACCTTTGCATGTTTGTAATTCCTTTTTATTGTAAAAAAAAAAATAGGGGAGAAATCTCAAAGACGTTGCCCACCCAACACCACCGGCAGAGTTCTCTTCTTCCCACTGGCTTTTTTCCCTACCTGACTCAGGTGTTGGTATTTCAGAGATCTGAGGACCAATGAGAAACCAGCAAACCCAAGTAGACCGCCCCCTCTGCTTGGCCCTACGAAGCAGCCACACCCTGGTATATGGTGCTCTTTTATTACCCAGTCTCTGAACTTAACAGCGATTGCAGGAATCAAGAAATCAAGAAATGGGACTAAAGTGAAGATGGCACTTCAGAAATATGAAGAAGCGATGCACCCCAAAAAATTTGATGGGTTTTGGATTATTAATAATAAGAATAAGAATAGGCTCATCCATCCATAAGAGGATAACACTTTCTTCATTAAAAATTTAGCATTTCAGTGGCAATTCAGAGCCTCTCTCTGCCCTGATCAATTCTCAAAGCAATATTTAGGGGATAATTGCATTGCGCTTGTGAAAAGGAATAATTTGACACTTTGTAATTAGTCACATCTTCAAATGTTCTAGTTCTTAGCAGCATTTATTCCTCAAATTACTATAATCCACATGGAAACGATATTATCATAATAACTTGTAACAATAGAGCTAATTCTATCAGCCTCTGGGCTATGTGTGCCGTATTATTGACTTTTCAATTCAAGCAACTTTTCAACCATTCTAGCCTTTGCCTATAGCGACAATTAAGTTAGACACCTTTTATGGCAGCAGGTATATCTCCATCTCTTCCTTTCAACCTTTAATGGAAAAAAAGGAGCCGCCACCCAACATCGTTCCTGTGAATGGGTCGTGGCTCTGAAAAACATTCCAACCTCGACACAAAAGATGGAGAGATAGGGTGAGAGGTGAAGGTGGGGTGGGGGTTGGGGACGGAGAGGGGGAGACAGTACCCACATTCCTTAGGTTTATATGCACCGTACCTCAGCTGACAATATATATTTCTCACGAGAGAGCACATTTATTTGAGCCCAATCTTCTTTTTATGTGATTTTATTGACAAAGACACCAATATCTGTGAGTTATGACTGCTTGTTCTCTGGAGTGGGAGAGAGAGATAGATAGACGGACTCTGTTTTGGTAGCTCTAGTTCCACGGAGGGCCTGATAGCCTCGGACAGCATGGTGTGTGTGTGTGTGTGTGTGAAGGAGTAATCTGTGGGAGCACAGCATGGGGAGGTGACAGCTGAAAAACGAGCTTCTAAAAGCCCTCTGATCAGAGATAGCTTTGGGGTCGGAGTTACCATAGGAACGCCGCCGAGTTGATTCTTTAAAAGAATATCTGGCTTTGCACGCTCTACGACTTCCTCACAAATAGATGTTGAATATGGATATGTGAATATGATTAGGCAGAGTTCTATAGGAGTGGAATAACTGAATGGCACTGTTGATCATTTTAGAGGAGTTGACAGGTTGTCACAGTACATTGCATCGCACTAAGCACATTCAAACCTACACACAGTAAAGAGCCTGTCGTGGGCCCCAAAGCGCCGAGGCCTCAGGTCATTGATGTTGAGATTTTTTATTCTATTTTATTTTATTCAACCTTTATTTAACCAGGTGAGATAAGTATCTCTTTCACAAGGGAGCCCTGGCCAAGCGGAAGACACCAGCATAAAATATAAAAAAAACATACATAGCATAAAACAAGTGATAGCCCTAGGTGACTGAGCTGTACTGGAGACTTCACCCAGACAAAAACTTTACAAGATTAGCAGTGACATATATTTTTCTTTTTCTGTTTTTCATCTTAGCTTTGTTTGGAACACAGATGTCATCTAGATCAGTGAAGGCACATTTTACACTGTGATGAATAGAAGATGATATATTTCTCTGTCATATTGCATATATAGGAAGTCATTGTGTCAGTTGCTTAGAATGGTTGGTCCCCTGCACTGGTTTGTCCTTGAGTGACCCAAAGAAATACCCAAGTGATGTTTGCTGTTTGGGAGAAGAGGAAGAGAATACACAAGAGAAAAACCTTTTGTCCATGTTGAAGTAAACATCATGCTTTAGACTCGGGTCAAAAGTCCCCCCGGTCTATTCTGTTCTTTGTTTATGAACATCGCCGGCCAAGTAGTTCATCGATCACTCAGTTCCACCCTCTTTATACACTCGCCATTCCTAAGTAAACTTCTTCAGATGAAGGTTATTGACTTTTCAAAGGCTTTTTGGCCAGTGAAGTAGAAAAAGTTAAAATAGATTAAAATCACTTGTATCTTTATTGCCAAGCCTCAAAACAGCAAAGTTGTTCATTTGAGCCATTTTACATTTCAAATCTTTTGAATTTTAGAACGGGTAAGGTGATGTGTGTTTTTAGAGCCCTGCATCCTGAAGACAGACCAATGGAGTAGGCTTCGTCGAAACATGTCGTGGAATATCTACCCCTTGGGCAAAACACCGCTCTGGTCTACATGGGGATTCAAACGAGCTCGAGCAACAAGACAACTGCGTTTAATATCCAGGTGTGAGGGTTAACCTCATAAAAGTATACTCAGCACTTTCGTTGCTCTTTGCTGAGTAATAGTGACGTGTGCACTTGTTTGACTGGCTATGTGGTTTTTCTTTACTTCCTCGAGATAGTGTATTTGAATAAATGTCTATGCGAAAAGCTTCCCCTTAAAGCCTCTAATGCAATGTAAAATGAAACGGTGTGCTCTTCATCGCTCTTTGGTTTGGGTTGCAAGGCTTCAAACTGACCATGCAACAAGACTGTTGACGCAGAACTATGTATTCTGTTTTTTCACTCACTGCATTGATCTTTGTGCTTGCAAAAGAACATGTCCAGCTTCTAAGCCGAAGTATGTGAAATAATTTATGAAAAGGATTGTTTTGGCTTTGTCTACATTCTGCCTCCGCCCCACTCCTTTTGGCTGGTGAATGGCTCTGATCCAACTCGCGTCAAGTCCACTTATGAATAATTAGCCACAACAAAAGAGGCCTTTCTCAGTGACGTGATATTTGGTTTGCAGGCGTTTGGCATTTAGGAGAATGCTCTGGAGCATCCATACACCCTTAGGTCCTCCTTAGTTTCGGCTTCAGCCTGCAGACCCCCACCCACCACCACCCCCACCCCCACGCCGCCTCTCTGCATACCCACACACTATCTCTCTCGCCTAGTATCTGTCTGGCTCTCCCTCCTCTTCCTCTTCTGTCCTTTGTTCCACTCTTTCTCTGTTGCACTGCTGTTAATGTGTCCCTTCCTTCATATCTCTCTCTCTCTCCCTCTCCCTCTCTCTTTGTCCCTCTTTCCCTCCCCCCGCCTCTTTCTGTCCTGATGGGAATCCAATGCCTCATTGGTCTGAGTCTGTTCTGACTCGCCCGAGCAGGAATGCACCAGCCCTCTAATGCACTTTTATGTTCAAGTAAATTGACAATGAAGAGTGCCTTCATTTTACAGCATAAATATTTCATTCCCCATTTGGATGCAGATTCAAGATGTTGCGGCCAAAATACAAATGGGGCTGCCGCTCTGCCGGAAAATGAGGGGGGTAACCCTCGTGGAATATGATTTGCTGGCGCGGTCCTTCTCAAATATGGTGTAGTGCGGGCAATTCTCTCGTTTTCTGTCGCACATGGGAAACGTGGGATATAAGAGAAGGGGGAAAAGTACATTTTTATTTTCATACAAGTTCAACACAGGCTTCGTTGTTCAGATTGAGGGGATTCACAGTGAAGTTATGCATAGAACAGGCTGAGAATTCCTGATTTCTGAATTTCTATGGAACATTTTCCAAAAACGCCACCCGCAAAACCCAAAACCACACACACAACATGCAAAACATTAAACATCAGTTATCACTTGCAAAAGCAAACACTTCAATAAAAACTATTACTCTGTAACTTAAAATTGACCTAGTTGGTAGGACAGTTGCCTGGTGACCAAAAGGTCACGAGTTCAAATTCCACCTGAAAATACCATCACTAGTGTGCCCTTGAGCAAGGCACTTAACCCTAAATTGCTCCAGGGGGACTGTCCCTGTAATCTCATTGTAAGTCACTGTGGATAAATGTACCTGCCAAATGACAAAAATGTGAAATATAATATATATAGTACTGTGCATGAGTTTTAGGCAAGGGATGCAGTTTTGAAGGCGAAGGGTGGTCACACAAAATGTTGATTTGATACAGATTTGCTTCTCCCTCACTTTGTATTTTATGAATTGATAAAAAAAATAACCAATTAACATTTTTATTTTTATGTGTTTTTTTTTCTAACTTTAAAGACTTCACACCTGTCTTAAACATTTGCACATTATTGTATATACTGTATAGAAATAAATAGAAATAAATATACATACATACATACACACATACACATACACATTCATATACACACATTATACACACGTATAGAAAGAGACAAAATATCTAATTTACTATTATTTATTTCTAAAACCAATGCATTTTCATCCACACTTCATTATGAACTGTAACAGACACAATAAATACCAGAAACCATAACAAATATAGACTTGTTACTGTTAAAATTTAATGTCAAAAATTTTAATCAACAAAAATAAAGAAATTGGACTATATCCTGTCTTCTATTTGGGGTTGTCCACAGATAGCTAACCTGTGGTCTCTTTACAGGGTTCAAGCAACACATTTCAAAGTGAACAAATAATTAATGTGTTTCACACATCTGGACTGGGTGTAAGCGTTTGGTAAATGAGTGTGATATTTTGAATGGCAGGGTTTTTAGGGGTGTACCTAATGTGAAAAACTGTTTAGTGTTTAATAAACTGAATATGAAGCTGAGAATCTGCTGGCAGTTTTGCCTACTTGGTCTAAAGATTAGGTAGATTACATGAGATCGTGGTTTTAGTGATTGTGCCTCAATAATCAGTTTAAGGGTGTAAGCAATGAACAAGAACTGTAATGGGGCGAAGGACATTTTAAGCAAACGAAATAATAATTTAAAACCATTAAACGACAATAATTATAATAATAATAATGACAATAAACAATAATCTACCCCTTTTATGTTATATATGGGAAAATCGATCATAATAAATCAGAAAAGTATATCTGTAGGCGGTTGACAGATTGAAAAAACGACACGAGTGTGACATTGCAAAACCGTGTTTCAGAACAGTTACAACTCGCATACGTGAGGATCATCCTGAAAACCTGACAATGAGTCCTCCTCCACCTTTTTCTTAAACCTTGAGTTCTGTCCTCGCCACAGCATGAGTCTGGGCTTGCACTCGTGTCAGGATACCTGGCTGCTGTGCCACCTACTTAAGACCTCCTCACCGTTTCTATAGAGACATACACAGAGAGGGTATTCGGATTGGCTGGAGGTGCTGATTAGTTGGGGTGTGCTTTCGCAACATACTTTTGTCCTCTTGAACGAAAAGAATGGTGAACAGTGGATGGGGGGATGGGAGGTTGGGAATGCTGTTGGGAACACTGTTTTAAGACCATCTATTGACACAGCTTATGGGGCTCCAAGTTAGTGATATTATTTGTTAGATTTTCACTAAATACGTTTTTCTCAGATTTAAAGGAAATTGTAGTCTATTTCTCTTAAATGTTAATACTAATAATTGATTATATATATTTTTTTTTTATTTTCTCTCAAGTACTCAAGGCGCTTAAAATGGTATACATTTACAAATGATTTCGCCTCAAGATATACCTTAGCTAGCCCAAGCTAACTGTCTGTTTTTATGACAGTCATGACTACACTAACTTTAGTTTACGCTTGGCCCCCCATACAGGTTATCCTGCACCAACTCCATGAGCAAATAACAAAATGCAATCAAAATCCAGTAAGATACTGGTTTCACAAGTTGGAATCGGAACTGTATACTCAAACACAAAACACTGAGAGGTGAAATGGCACCGTGGTGATTTGTTTGTGGCTTTCATTATTCGGTGCTATGATGTTTCGACGCTCCAGGGTGAGTGAGTGTGTGTGCTTGTGTTTCTTGTTCGCACAGTTTTGTTTGTTACCTTACAAGATGGCGCTAAAAACGAAACCACCATCTGCCTAGACACGCAGAGATTTCCAGAAAAGCAGAAGAGTTGCCGTGAGAAAGGCCACAGGTGACGACGAGGCTGAGGGTGGGGGACTTGTAAGCAAGCAGAGTTGTATGCAGGCAACTGTCTTGTCAGGAACACACAGCACCTTAAACCTCAACGGCGAGCCAATGGATGGACGCTCGTCATGAAACCCACCGTACATAATCATAACACTTTCAGAACGTTTTTTTTTTCTTGCTTGTTCAATTTTATCGTCATTATCTTGTGCATGTGGCTAGACGCAGGGGGATGGAATAGCTTGGCCTCATAGCACAATGCATGTCTAGATTAAAAGTGCACCGGTGTGCTCAGACTGAATGGGGTCACCGAGAGCCAATTTAGATTCCTCGGCCTCACTAGTCGGAAAGTAATCCAGAGACAAAACAAACGGTAGAAAGGTGAGAAGGGGGTGTCTGTCTTTGTGCACCGCATCTCTCTCTCTCTCTCTCTCTCTCTTTCTCTTCGCGGCTTGTCACAGGTTTTCGGGGGCCAATTTTCATGGCACAAGGAAACTGAACAATGCCTCAGTGCTATGGGTGGTCTGATGTTGCTCACTGTTAGCAAATGCTACCCAACGACAACAGAGTTTGTTTTGCAGGGAGTATGATCGTTCATGGTTCTGCGTTATGCATGGCAGATCTTTGACATGAGCAAAATGTACTGATGATGAATCAAACGGAAAACGATTAGTTAAAACAAACACTGCTTACACAATTTTTGATGGGTAGGCCTATTCATTTATGAGTCACCGTTGTCATGATTCAGTCTTTGGTAAGAATTTCATCCTGATTAAGCAATTGTTTATTATTTTTACATTTAGTTTGAGATACATTGAAACGTGAATACCCTCTGTAATAATAGCCACTTCTTCATTAGTAAGCTATAAAGGTTTGAGCACTTCATAGATTGTGGGTAGCTTCATCAAAAATTCAATTGCCCCTTGACATTTTTTTCAACAGTGGTATGTGAGGTCACTGGCAGTGTGAGAAAAACTACCATTTTCTACCTTTGCATTGATTGATAGCAGATTGACTTGATGGGGGAGATAGCAGTTAAAAGCATGGTCTTTAACTCAATGCCATTTCAACCCAACTGTCAATCATTCAGCCACCTGGGGAAGCCCACCTGGGGCCACTGCTTGACCTGGCACAGCAGAGAAATAGAGGCCACAGAACACCGACTGAATGTAATGGACAGATCCATTTTATCTACACTACTAAAACAAAGCACTTCGCGACATAGTTTAGTTAATCATTGTAGTTAGAGGGATATCAATAGATCTAGTAACTGAACATCTCAACAGTGTATTCCTAGGCCATCTACATATTATATATTTCATTAATTTAGCTGTAGACTATAATGGAAAATGTCAAACTACTGTGCGCTATTATCCCTGGGAGCTTTCATGAAAAGAGTATAACACTGTTGAGAGTAGCAGACACAGGCCACTACTACCTTTAAAGGGCAGCCTCGCTGGAGTCGTATAGACTTCAGTTATAGACAGAGTTATGGGATTATCTGAGCTAATCCACTGAAAGCATATTAGCAGTGACACAAGACTTTTAGCGGTGAGCGTTTGATAAAGAGATCATCCCACATTTGTCAACAAAGGGCATGGCTACTATACGGATGTCAACTGTTATGCTTGTGAACGCCCATTTAAAGTATGAAATTGGACTGCTGCTTAGAGCATTCCCACGAACGTGTGCTGCCTTTCAGTTATTTCAGATTCATAATCCTATTGATACGATGTCCAAGTTGGCACAAATAAAAAATCATATAAAGGGGAGCACAGGTCACTTTAATTAAATTAGTCAGCGAAACATCAACACTTTGACAAAGATAAACTATTTACCAAAAGGGTTTTATTCATACAGGGATTTATTCATTCACTCTATTTTAAAGTTTATTTTTGAGTTCATATTATTAGTGGCAGCGAGTTGAGAGTTTGTTATGATGTGGTGGTAGTTTTCTGGCCTCTGCTTATCTGAATGAGAGATGAGCAGTAGAATGAATTTCTGGGCTCGGCTAAAAAAAAAGCAAAAAAGCTGAGGCACACCCTTTGGCTTTATGTATTTATCCTGTGGCAAAGGCTGGGTAAAGCTGGGAGACTAAATTATGTATCCACCTGAAATACAGAATCCAGGGGGCAGGCTCCTTTATCTGTCAAGAGGGTAACAAAGAAAGCAGATGTATGTTACTGCAGCCTCTTATTCATCACAGAGGAATAAACAGAGCAGGGCTGGAATCTTCTACTATATATGTGGAGAAGAATATTGTTGAAGGGAACTTGATTGAAAACACTCCAATGTAATCTGCAATATCTCCTCTCTGTCTTGCTTTTTTTGCAGTCAATGATAGTGTCCCCCCCCAAAAAAAAGACACACAGCACAATGTGTTCAAGATTAATGATATTGGAATTATGTGTGTGAAGTGGGGCTTTATATTGTGAATGGTAGAATGTTTAATAGCAACAAAACCATAAATTCTTTACCAAAGAAGTTGTGAAAAACACTAATAGGTTTTTGATAAATGTTCCCAACCTTTTGTATTTATGAGAAGGTAAAGTTTCTCTGTGTCTTTCAAAATAAGTCAAAAAAACGTTTTTTTGTTTTGTCTATCTGTCTGTCTGTTTTCCACTTCTTCGTTTGAGCTCCTAGTTTGGAATGTTCCGGAGTCAGTCTCACGGCTTGCTGTGGAATTTTGACAGGACTGGACTTGTCTCTGGGGCTCTTCTCTCCTGACAGTGGCATCACTCCTAACTTCCCTCTAAAACGCAAAGGATTCCCATTCCTTGCTAGAAATCAGCTGGACAGAGAAAATGCTTTACATGTTGGTTGTAATGTTGATAAGGGGGTTCATAATAATCGTGACACAATAGTGGAATCACTCAATAAAAGCTTGCAATCAAAGGGTAACAACCATAATTACCTCAACTTCAATCATCCATGCACAATCACATCATCCACTGATGAACATAGATCATTTGAGAAAATGGCATGCTTTTTTTCTCACATAATGCCAGTCCTTGCTTTTATGGCGGATTTGAAAGCGGCTAGAGGGTGACGGCGAAGAAGGTTTTTCGGAATCCCTGCCAAAAAGCAAACAAACGAAGGGGTTCTCTGCAACAGCCTCGGCCTGAGTCATACCTGTACAAGTGATAGCATGTTTTGCTGCAAGTAAAATGGCCTCCTTACCTTAGCCTCCACTCTTCTCTCTGTCACATAGGGTGCACTTCTGAGGTTACCTATACACAGACATTTCAGAAAAGCAAGCCTTTATTTTTCACGCTGAATGATGCTGACACGGTGCAATATGAGCTGCGGCACTTTTGTAAAGAGTACTAGCTTCTCTCTCTGATCACTGCAAGTGAAGTTGTTGGGGCCGACCTGCCCACGAAACTTGATCTTGCAGTGCGATTTTTCCTTTGAACCTGGTAAGGTAATACAGTTTGGGTGCCTCAAGCGTTGATAACAGCGCCCTGCTCCAGAGCTCTTCAAGTCCTGTTCAATTGTGTAGGTGTGCACATCATTGGAATGCATCAGCACAACCCATCTCGGAGGGGCTAATGGGATTGGAGTAACTGATAGTAGTGTACAATTTGAAACCTCATTTTGGGTGGGTTGTTAAGCTCCTGCAACGACATAGCACTGACCATTATCTCGGCAGCGACAGATAAGGAGAGAAGGGGTAGTGAGAGAGAGCGATAGAGAGAGAGAGAGAAAGAGAGAGATTCTTGAATTAGACAAACGTGACCTAATGTCCTTTAATAAGGGAAATACTTAGCGAGGAGCAACGTTAAGCTTGTCCATTTTATTCCAAAGAACTGAAACAAAGTGTGGTGTCAAAGGACAATATCCAATCTTGCCTACAGTCAGTGGTATAGATGACCTCAGAGAAGATTAAAAACTCATTTCATAAGATGTATTGCCTGCCAACATTACAGGTATATGTAATTACAAGAGCGCCATCTATTGGCAATGCAATGAACAGTGTGGGCACTGCAATCCAGTAGAATGGACACTGCACCATTTTTGTCATTTATTGGGTGGGTGGTTGGATAATGGGGACTAGCATGACAGCGTGATAACAAAGAATGCTGCACAAAACCTGTAATTGGCATGACCTCATAACACTACAATCAATGTGCTTTTTACTGCCTGTAGTCTAGGTAATAGAACCATTTAGACAAAGATAACTTTTTCTCCACAGCACAAATTGTCCGAGTGGGCTGAAGGAGATTTTCATCATTATTATTAATTGCTACAAGTGCAAAATGTCAGTATTGGTAATCATGGTCGTTGGTAATTGGCATGTATTTTTGTTTTAATTCATTGACTGTCGATATTTTAATACTTTCTTTTCGAAAACAGACTATCAGCAATATACCAAATACATCTGAGTTCATCCCAAGTTAAATTGTTTGTTTGTGTTTGACATGTTCTGTTCATAATAATAACAATTAATTATTTAGTTTTTAGTGATTTTCTCTGGACTCAAAGCTCCTTACAAATTGGTCGCCAATTAGGTACACACAGCGAACGGACAGACAGCTATCACAAACAACAATCAGTCTTGGTGATACCACGGCAGCCAATTTGCGTCAGACTTCCTCACCCAAAAAATCGAAATAGACTTTTATACACACAGATCAGACACAACGACTCCAGTTCTAGTGCAATAGTTACAGAGTTACTAACAGACATGTAACTGATTACATTTAAAATGTATTTAAACTGATATATAACGGCAGTAACAGTTAGTAACAGACATGTAACGGATTACGTTTTAAATTCATTTATACTGATAAATAGTAGGAACAGAGTTACTGACATGTAACGGATTACTTTTTAATCAACCAGAGACATGAAATTTGACATCCATTCTTTCAACTTCCTCAATATCTCATACGTCCTTGCTTCAAACACAGATTCAAGTCTCCTATCTCTCTATTTTGGAATCAAGGGGATATCATTAGACCGCACTGGCGTGGAAGGTGATAATGAATGTTTGAGGGGGTTTGGAAAAGCCGACAAAACACCCGGGTGGCGCGCTCTGTCACTGGCAGCCTCATGTTTTCTCATACTGTCAAAACTTGAACTGGAGAGTCCTGGCTTGGGTTGATCTAGTCATGGAACTGGGTCGTGTAGCGTACAGTTGAGGCAAGCAGGGCCTTGATATGGGCCTGTTTGAAGTGCTGGGAGGAGCACTAAAGCATCACAGTAGATTTGCCTGCTTTTGAGGATAACATAATTTAATACGTTGTTGTTAAGATTGATCATCTTCCTCATAAGTTAGGGAATAACAATAGGCGGTCACTACTTTCATTGCTTTTGTTTAGTATGAGGTCATTGATGATACTATTGATGTCATGCAGGCATGACTGTGGAAAAAAATCCCTCTTTCCTATTTAGCCTACTTCGTATTCATGCTTACTGTAATGTTACCCTTTCATGTGTGCTGAGGGCACAATTGGGTTGTCATGAGAAGACGCTTTCTATGTAAGAAACACTTTGTTTTGCTTGAACTCCCCTGTAAAAAAAATAAACACCTGCTAAAGCAACATGCTTCCACTGAGTTGGCGATAAACCTGCATGATGCTGCAGATAGCAAGCCTGATTATACCAAGTGTCAGGTGGCCTGAAAATAACATATTGTATTGAGGCTAATGACAAAAGTTAGTAACCCTAAAAACATTTAATTTGTTGGGAGGTAAATATTTTTTATTAAATTATCCCATTTATTAATGAGTGAGTGAACTGTAAACTAATACTAATTCTAGTTATCAGCAAAATGCTTTGAGCAAGACATAATAAAATGTACTACCTCATACTACAATTCTAACATAAACATGTAATTTGGCTGTTTGTTTTTTTTCAAGCTTTCTCCTGTTTGCCTGCCACACCTTTGAGTCAGACTTTATATATAGTTATGAATGTGCCAGGCCTGGGGCGAGATTATTCCACCTCAGCTTCTTTCAGAGGAAAAGCAAAGCATGCAGCCTCTTTCTGTCTCTCTCCTTCTCACGTCAATTCAGATGGAGGATTTTTTTTTTATGCTTTGCCGAAATTGGATTTTCGGTAACTTTTGAAAGTTACAAATGCTTTTTGCTCTCTTCCATCTTCCGTGCGAGCGCAAGATTGTCCCATTGAGCAATTTTCTTTGGCCGAGGGAGTCACATAAAAACGAATGATAGCAATATTACTCCTGAAAGTGAGTTGACATTATTGCAGTTTTATGCGTCAAGGGAAATCATTGTGTCCTGAGCTGTAGCAAATGATTATTGAGAGCTAATAGGGAACGATGTTTAATATGAAGGAAAGAACAAACCATCTTCCCTCCCTCCCTAACCCCTCCGGGGGATAAATTAAAGGAAAGAGAGAGAGAGTGAGCGCGCGAAGCATGGCAGACGATAAATGATCTTTAATACCACCTTGGTGCCTCAGTGTTGTAGCATCAAAAACGACACACCTCACACTCTTCCGAGTTGCTTATTGTGCAGTCTGTGGAAGATTCCGTTGGATAAAAAAACGTTTCGTGTCGTGAGCAATGTTACACTGATTGTGTCTAACTAACGATGCTTCTGTGCACCTAAAAGGACTACAAAGCACTAAACGATGCCAAATTAAGCTAGACAGACACAGTGTCACACAATGGTTTGAGTAATGGTGTTCAACAGTATTCTATGTTGAAGCATAGTCTATGAAAAAAATTAAGTAAACATTAAGACATCGCATTGCATTTAGTCACCCTTCCCTACCACCCCCCACTAAAAGGTCTGCCGTCATAGAATCCCCTGATGTTTTGGCTAACTTTTGTTTACTTACCGTAGAAAACTTCTCGAAGTCAACTGGAGTGCTCCAGCACTGTGGCCCTGCACAGCTCCTCGTCCTGGTAGAGCCACTCTTCCACACCCCCGGTCCCTCGGCGAGCCCCATCTTCCTCTCATTGACCTTCTGCCGGGGCGCACTCCACTCCTCCTCCTCCTCCTCTGCCTGTGTGCTGTGGAGAACAACAGTCGAGGTATTCTCAGGAGCCCCCCCCCCCTTATGTGTGTCTCAGCTTATCAGCAGTCTATACAGAGAAGTTATTTTCCCTCTGCCCTTCAATGAAGGGCACCTGGAGTGGCTCTGGCAGGGCAGGTCCTACCTGTGGAGAGAGAGAGAGAGAGAGAGTCAGAGTCAGTATGTGTGCACATGTTTGTCTATTTGTTTGCATGTGTGTCTTGCTGACTGGAGGAATTATAGAATAGAGAGAGGATAATAATATCAAGAGAAAAGCAAAGTTAAAAATACCCCAAAAATGTGTTTGTTTTATGTTTGTCCTGTGCTGATTTTACGTATATGACTCCTATCATGAATGTACACTCAGAGATGCTACTGTATGTATTATATCCTGTGTAATTCTCAAGATATTAAAACCAGGACAACAACAAACTAGAACAACTCTGGCTATGGAATTGTTTTTTTGGCACCACTGATGAAAGCAGGCAGCTCCCTCTCCATGCCCCTCCTAGACCCTTAGGGGTGTGGAGACACCAGGCATGGTCCGTTCGGGTGTGAACAAAAAACGGGGGTTTTTCGGTAGTAAGGTGCAAAACGGCCTGCGAGCTGTTCACTCAGCCACACGTTAAAGTTCCAGTGCCTGGCCTCTCCCACACACACACACACACACACACTCACTCATACAGATAGACACACACAGACACAGACACACACACACACACACACACACACACACACACACACACAGACAGGGCCTGTCCACCCTATCCGTGCCCCCGTCCTGACCTATGAGTGTTATCGACTCCTCCTCTCACCATGCACACAGTCCGCGGCGCCGTTGCCCTTTCACGGCGGGAACTCAGCGGCCATCCGCTGCCGCCTCCCTCCGACACTCGAGCTAGCGGTTAGTTCACCACAAAACCCCGTGTTTGTGTGTGTGTATGCCCCTCAGACCCATAGATTTTCCCCTCCTTCACTTTCTTCTTCTTCTTCTTCTCTCTCTCTCTCTCCACCCCGGGACTCTCAGAGAACGAAGAGGGAGAGCGCTGGAGGTCTCGGCAGAGTGGCAGCGGAGCGAGTGGTGATTAAGTCGGAAGGTCAGGCGGAATTGATTCCTTCCCCCGCCCCACGCGCTCGGCCTCAGGCTCCAGACAGGAGACGATGGCAGATTTGTTTTTGGGGGGATAACGTCTTATTTGGGAGAGGTATAGGGCCAATTTTCACCATTTCTTCCCTCTTTCCCTTTCTCTCGCTCTCTCCGCCAACACTCTATCTCACCCTCCCTCCTTCCCTTCCTACCTCCCTTCATACCTCTCTGTCTCGCGAAGCCTGAGAGAACTGTCTGAACAGCGGTAGTACAGCTGTGGATGACCTTATCTCCATTAGCCGAGGCTGCCAGTGGCCAGAGACTCAGCGAGGGGGTCGGAGCCAGATAGGCGAGGCCCCACAGAAGGCAGCGCCGGCCTAATTGAGCTCAATTGCTCTGATATGAGCTGGCGTTGCCGAGGAGAATGAGCTCCTCTAATGATTCATTAGTGCATTAAAACCCACCCGTTTAGCTCATGAGAGAAGTGTTTATTCCTTGTTCCAGCACACCAGACCAGTGTGTGCCTCAGTGTACTAAATGAACTATCTGTGGGATTTACTAAGTAATGTGCTTTAATGCACTGCCATTCTCCCGCAGTATGTATGCGCTGGACCACATTAGATTTAAAACTGCTTGTGAGAAGTCATTGTCACTGTTGAGGCTAAATTTGAATGCCGTGTTCTGCATTTAGCGTCAGCCGCAGAAACTTGTTTTCTTGTTGTTGGCACATAATGGTATTTATTTTGATGCGCGACGATGGCAACTCTTCTTTGTTACTTATGTCTTCCTCATATGCTCGCTGTTGAGATGTGTTGTGAGAGCGAGGCAAAGACAAGGCGTTCGGCAGTATTGTCTTTCATGTCAATCAGACGGCGATACGGCCCGGCAGCGTTGAGACAGAATTCGCGGCACCCCGTTATCTCAACGCCTCGTCAGGAGGTGACAGCTGGTGCTAATTACTCAACAGTTCCGATCTGGTTGATGGACGTCAAGTTGACAACCGACACAATTATGAACACTTATAACGTCGTCTTTTGTGTAAAGAACGACAGCGTACTCTTTTAGAGACACTTTTTAAATCTGAAATTGGACAAAAACTTTTAAATTTGGCAAATTCTAAGAATCCTTTGAAACTGGTTTCAATGACAATTGCTATATTAGAACATTACTGCGATATAATATTATATCACAATTCCCTAATTCGCTTTGATAGTGAACATATAAGACCATGCTGTAGGCTCCACGATGGATGCATTATTCCACCTCCCAAAGTCATCTGGCTTGTCAAGTCTAGCCACTAGCCAGCCTGGGGTTGGGTAAGTGAGAGATGTTTGAAACGGCTGTTTTATAGGTGATTTTATCAGGGCTCCCAGTATGCAGTACAGGCCCATGCACACGTTCCCCCTGGGTCTGACAGCCTTATCAATAGATAGCAACAGAGAGATTGCTCATCCCTAAGGCTGGACTGGGCTCTGCGTTATGTGCATGTGTGTTTGTGTGTGTTTGGTGAGTATACAGTATATATTTGGGTTTGAGTGTTTGTTTGTATGTGCATGTACTGAACATGTGAGCTCGTCTGTCTACTCTCTGTTGGATTTTCCATTCTTTACTTTCTCTTATGTCTTGTTTTGTTCCCACTGAAAGATTGCAATAGCTACAAGTCATTTGGCGGCCCCCGCTAACCTCCACTCCCAGACCCCCCTCCACGAGTGGTAAAGATGTTCTCAGAGTAGGGAAGAGGTGTAAAACGTGCTGCCTCTCCACGTCTCCCTAGGGACACCCACGACCTCACCTTGCGAGGAAACGTCGACCAAATATGGAACGGAAGGAGGAGGAGGAGGACGAGGAGGAGGTAAAAAAAAAAATTGAGAGGGAAAGAAATATGAATGCAATCGTGACGCAGGTAGAGGCTGCTTTGAAACGTCCCCGTAAATGTCTGGTCTCTGGGGACACTGAGGAGGAGTGGAGCGGCAGTGTCGGGTCCTGGTGCGTGGATGGACTCCTTTTTTTTATATTTTACCGTGTGGTCCACGGACATGAATAAATGCATGTCCAGCCCTGTGTGCCGGTTGCTGCATGGCTCTGTTTGCTCATTACGCATTCGACTCGGCGGTCCGTCCGTCCCAGGAGATGGAAGTTTGTAAACATGAATAATAATTAGGAAAGGAAGGAAGGGAGGGAGGGCGGGGGGTCTGTGGGCAGGTAATCTGCAAGTTGCTTCCCGAGGCAGGCTTAGCCTCTCTCCGTTATCCAGCTTCCTTTCAGAGGGTCGCCACGCATTAGCATTTTGTGAGCATAAAGGTAAAACGTTTTACGTTTGATGTCCTTGATCGGGGCAAACAGAAAAGATTTAATTTTCTAATTGTTTTTTTTTTGTTTTGTTTTTTTAACAGAGATTATGCGGGTACAAACACAAGAGGGAATCAGGGGCAGAACAGACAAATAGATGTGCTCACCTCTGGCCAGTAGGCTTTGTTGACGAGATATAATAATCCCTGTTTGTCACCACACACACACACACACACACACACACACACACACACACACATGCAAGCAGCCGCCATGGAGGCTCCTGTGGGGAGGCTGACAATAAAAAAATCAAAATTAAAAAAAAACACTGTTTCTTCACACGATGAAGAAGATACACAATTGCGTTCTGTTGTGTGTAATAATAAACCGCCCTTATCTCTGTTGGCGTCTGCCTTTTCCTTGTCTCTGGAGAAGTTCCAGACAGCATGGTGGGAAAGCACACACAGTAGTATTGGTCCCATTATAGGGAGCCTAGAGGGCCCTGGGGGGGGGGGGGGACTAAATTAGAGCCCCAGGGTTTTAACACATCTGATGGAGGGGCGTCATGGTGGCCCGAGGCTCCTGACATATTGACACATTGATAGGCTGCCGATGATTAATTAACAGCCCCGGTGTGTTATCACTCCTGCAGGCCTGCGGAGCGGACGTGAGGTGACATTGGTCGAGGATGAGGAGACGATAGTTTTTTCTTGTTTTTTATGCTTTTCCGCGGGCCATGCCTTGACTTTGCACCTAACAAACCCATGACCGTTGGATAAATCTTGGACATCTTTCCCTCTTCTCGACCCCTCCCTTCCGTTTTATAGATAGGCCTAAGACTTTAATCCTGATGTGCTGAGAGGCTCATCCTCAGTCAATAGGTTAAAAAGAAGCTCATGCCAGGAATGTCCAAAAGGCTGTTTCCAGCGCACATGCCCTGCATCATAAATCGGAGCTCACCTTTGCCTTAATTAGAAAAACGCTGCACAATTCTTCTAACAATCTACACAAGACATCAATGTCATCCGTTTTTATTTTTTCCATCATTCGATTTTTTCCATCGCGTTTTGTAAAACCTTGAAATATTTTGACAAAAAAAGCATCTTTTGCTGTCACGACATGGTGGGTTTAGTGGCTTATACTGTATGCGGACAAGAATACTTCTGAGGTTATCTTAATACGGTTGCCTGGCAGGGTTGCCTTGTTTGTGACATTCTATTTCCAATTCCATGTAACCATTCCAATCCTAATAAAACATTTTCAGGCTTCTGATTGGCCAACATGGTAAACATGTTGTCTTGACAACATTTTCTTGCATTTTCATGTTGACAGAGATTTTTTTTTTAAGAAGAAGAAAAAACCTTTGTTTAAACAAAATACCCAGGTACGTGTGAACATGGCCTTTCAGTGTCCCCCTGTGAAGAATTGAATTGGAATTAAAATGTTACAAACATGGCAACCCCAAGAATCCCCTATACCACCACCAAACACAATCAAACTCGTCCCTCCTCCTTTGGTGTAATATTTCCATTGCTATCAGCAATGATCGATGTCTGGTCTCATTCTTTAACCTGCAAGTGAAGAGGGTCTGCATGCAGGAGGACAAGGATCCCCTGGTTTTTCACTTTGCCTTGTAGGTCCTTATCCATCTTTGTTAGGCTAGCTACGTGACCCCCCCCCCAACCACCACCACCACCCATTCTGCTCTAGGCTGAACACAAGACTGATCACTCCCATCTCTGCCATCCAGCACAGCTCCTAATGGTACAACTCACATTCACTCTGTAATTGTCACATATGCCACTCTTACTCAGCCATAAATCTAGTCTAAAAGCCCTCAAGCTAACATGGACAGCTATATATTATTTATTTATATATTTTTTTGCATTTCATAACACAGATTGATGACAGCTAAATGTGCAACTATTGATTGCTGTCAAGTTTCATTACGTCAGGTGAAATGCAATTGTATAACAATACCCTGTTTTTCAATATTATCTTTTAACATCTTTCAATGATGTTATATGCTGTATTGTGTTGGGTAGATGAGGTTTGAAAGGCATGATCGCACAAGGATCTCTCCCAAATGGTCAGCCCCCTCAGAGCTTGAGCGTGACAGCCCTCAACATTGAGCATTCGTTAACCCGATCAGCATGTCAATAGTCATCATCGGTTAACTTGTTCTTGATTAGCCTGCCAATCACCAGGATCAATCCTCGATCTATTCCCATCCTATTGGTCAAAAGAGCACAGATTGTCCTCGTGTAATCTCGACAAACCCCGTCCAAAGAAAACTTTTCATTCTATCATTTTTATCAAAGCCCAAAAAGCAGACATGCTAGAGGTCAGAGGTCAATCCAAACTAATAAGCCATCAAGTGGATAGCTGATGAAACGAAACCCATGTCATTCATCCGAGCGTACACAGTGATCGCCTACACATCTCTGCTTTTCTTACAGAAATGGCTGACACAACCTTCTAGCGCTGCTTGCCTCCCAGGGAGGTGACCTCTTTTGATAGCAAAGATCATAGTGAATCTTCACGACTCCAGTTAGACCCAGCTTAGTTCACACAGGGCCACTCTCAACACACTGAACCCACCCCCCTCCCCCTCCAAAACCCCGCCCTCCAAACCCCCCAGGTTATTACACAGTAAGCCCTGCAAACTACTTCATCTCCACACCCTGATTACATGATCAGATGCCAGATTGGCTAAACCACTGTCTACGTACCAGGCATGGAAGTGGCAATAATCCCCTCAGTTCCCCCCTCGGCAAATCCAATTTAAGGCAGCATATTGTATGGGATGCGGGCTCATCCTAGACTGAATTCGACGGAGGCCTCTGCGGTGTCTATATTGGCCACGGCTGAGGTAATGCAATGTGACATTGACATGAGTGGCTTTTCACATTTCTACTTGATAATGTCATTTCATCCTCTGGGAAATCAGGAGACAATCAATGGTCGAATTAGAAGCAGAGCGCCTAACCCTGTCTTAACCAAGAGGCAAAATTTTACGTCTGGTTCCGACGATGTGTGTATCATGGAAATATTTTTTCGACGAATAGGGCGTGAGACTGGAACAGAAAAAAAAAGCGCGAAATGTCCTTCCTTATGGAATAATCTACATAACATATTTCCAAGGAAGAGGGCGGACAACTGTGGGTTATTGAGGAAATCTCCCCTGTGCCAGCCTGGCCTGAGCCTCTCTGTGTGAGAACGAGGGTACACTAATTTGATTTCACGGCGTGCCGTTGAAGATGCATTAATCTTTCCCAGACCATTGCGCACCCCAGAGCAGTTGGAAAATAGAGCGGTGAGAAAACGAGAAAGAGAGAGAGAAAGAGAGGGGTAGAGGGAGAGAAAGAGAGAGAGAGGGAGATAGAGAGAGAGAGAAAGAGAGATAGACACAATAAATACAATAAATAAAGCCCATTGAAATTGAAATTGGATAGAGAGAGAGAGAGAGAGAGAGAGAGAGAGAGAGAGAGAGAGAGAGAGAGAGAAAGAGAGAGAGAGACACACACACACACACACACACACACACAGGGAGCCCGGTCGTAGCGACGTGCCCCACATACTAACAGCGGTCCCCTGCCAACACAGGCGCCTCCCTCACGGCCGGTCGTGTAAACCGCCCAGAGTATCTCTAAATCACATTCCCTTCCTCTGAGACATACTGTCAGTCTGTCTCTAGTTTCTCTATGCCTCTCTGTCTTGATTTCACCTTCTCATTCTCTTATTGCCTTTCTTTCTCCCCGTGTTACTCTCTCTCTCTCTCTCACTCTCTCTCTCTCTCACTCTCTCTCTCTTTCTCTCCCTCTGTTCTTTTCCCCAGTTTTCCCTCTAATGAAAGTATACCAGCGGCAGTCAGTTTTGGATTCCAGTGGCATCATTAGTCATTTTCTTCACCTGAACTGAATTCTGTTCTCACCCTCCTCCTATATGGTGCCTAAAATCTACATCTTGGGATAGCTTTAAACAAATGTAAAAATGCTAATTTAAATATGTTTTAAATTGACGTATGACTCCATGTTCATTTGACTCCGATTACTGTGATATCTCTGTACACTGTCATGACTGTGGTCCTGGTAGATAACATTAGTATGCTGTGCCATGCTATTCCAACCCCAATATATAACCTACACAGCCTATAGGCAGGCCCCTAGACAACTGGGCTCAGTGATAACTGCTGTCAGATAATCAAAGCTAAGCCACGGCCTCGGGGTAACTTCTCACATCTTCCTTTGGAGCAAAGTGGAGAGGCAGAAGAAGAAGAAAAAAAAGATTCAGAGATGAGGAAAATCTCCCCCCAGTCAATTTTGGTCAGTTGAAATCAAAGTGGGTGGGGGAGGAAGAGGAAGAGGAGATAAATGGGGCCTACCGCAGTCCCAGGCTCGACGGGCAAACACACACACACACACACACACACACACACATACACCTCCTGTCCCATTGGCCTGTCACACCGCCATGTTGCCGTAGGAGACGGTACAGCCCCGCTAACGGCTTTCTTGTCTTGTTTCCGGATCCATTTGAACAAACTCGGTGGTGGACGCATCAAACAGCAACATGCCGTGCAGGACCCCACACCCCCCACCCTCCCTATCCCCTGCTTTTCAAAGGAAATGATAAAGGCATGAAAATATGAAAATGCTCTTCACAGGGGTCTGTGAGGAGGCAATTTCCATCATGCCCATGTCCGTGTCCCATGTAGAGAGTAAAAAAAAAAGCACGGCCCTCTGATGTTGCTGCACACAGAGCAGTGGCGAGTCGGACACAGACTGAAGCTTACGGGAAGCGCAGAACAGATTGGGCTAGTATTAAATTGGCGGGGGGAGGAGGGGATGGATTTTTTTTTTTATCACTTGTATATTTGGTTTACACTCCCCCCTCCCTTCCCCCCCGGGGTATGTAATCATAGCCACAGCAATAGCCCCGGACGAGCTTATTAGAATATTCATGTGTACCGGCCTATTTGTTCAAATAAAACTTTCTGGGTCTCCTTGACGACTGTTTTTTAGGACTGGTCTTTTAAAAAAAAGGTTCAGTGGTGTATGGGTATGATGCTCAAAGAGCTGACTCTGTATTTGATACATATATTGTTATTCCGGGTGTATAACACTGACTGGCTGGCTACAGATATAGACCTCTAGTTGGGAATGAACCCAAATACAGTGCAGCTGATGTTGAATCCATGCCGTGATTTGATTGGTTACCCGTTGTTTATTAAGTCAGAGAACGTACATGCTGCAAGCCCAGACATCCACTTGAGCACAGAGTGGATTTGATGAAAGCTGTCCGTGGCACCTTGCACATCGATAGGGTATGATGTGTGCTAGGATCAAGTGGTAATCACCACACCACAATAAACCCCTACTACTATCTGCTGCTCTCCTTGGGTTGACAGATCTCTGGCGTGGGTCGGGGAAATGTACATCTCTCTGGTCGAGGGGAATGGGGCTGCACTTTAGAGGAGCATGAATGACAGAGAGCTGCGTTGGAATTTGATTAGCTGTACGCTGGCTGTGTGTAAATAAATGGATTAATCCCGTCTCATTGTCCTTGAAGGTTTATTCATCTAGACTGGGGTCCTCGCGGGAGAGGGGAAGTTAATTAAGATCACGGTGAGGGTGCGTTGCCTGTCCTAGCTCCTCCTAGATATTGTTCTCTTGTGGAGCTGCAGGACAAGGAAGGGATGTATTGGACTTTGAGTAGACCTTGCTCCAAGACCTTATGTTCAGCAAACACAAAAACACAGACACGGGTTATCACTATATAATTTATTTATACACAGGGGTCAACTGACTGAGACTAGGTCTCTTTTGCTGCAGTGCCCCATTTACAAGACAGGTAACGAAAGAGGGGAGAAAATAAAACGACAAAGAGAAGAAAATAAAGCATTTAAATGTGTTACAAACATATACAATACAGTGCAGTCTTTCCCAGTCAAAAGTACACATAGGCGTTTGCATACACGTAGTGGAATCTAGAAGTGTTAGTCCAGTGTGTGTTTTGCTTATTCTAGGGTTGGTGACTCGTATAGGATCCAATGCACACTGACCAAAGAGAAGTATCACTCTTTTCTAAAGAGCAATGGCCTCGGTCCTGGCTTAAGATTGAGTGAAAGAGGATTCATTTTCCAGCAGGATAATGATCCAAAACCTAGATCAAAGTCTTGTCTGTACTATTTGAAGTCCAAAGGAGGAACAATAAGTGTTGACTTGTACAACTTTCTCTCCACAATCACAAGTACATATTGACCTACACTGAACATCTAGAGGAACATATGAAAAGGGTAGAAGCTCAAAATCATGGGGCAACAAACAGTTTGTGAATCTCTCAGAGTAGTGGACTAAATGTGGATTCTCACATTCTTCCCAAACATCAATGCTATGTGCTTTATGTAATAATGCATGTCAAAATGTAATGAGGACAAGCAACTCTAGACATACAACATATAGAGACTTTTTAAATTTTGCTTAATATAAGCTCCATTTTGTTGGCTTGTGTTAGGAAAATAGTTACGTTACATTGCTTCATATATCTGTTATGATTAAACCAATTTTGGACTTTTGACCCCACAGTGAGAACCAATAGACATGTGATATCAATATAGATCTATTTAGGCTGGCTTTGGCTGTGCTGGTTTGGGATCTCATGATCCTATTCACGAAAGTTGTGGTTTATTTTCAGAGCAGATCAGATTGAATAGTGCCGAGGGGGATGTTTAGAAAGTAAAAGTTTAAGTCTGACTTATAAACCGAGAACTCGTTCTAATAAAACTTCTAATAAAACTTCTAATAAAACCTCCCTGGACTCTCTATATTCTTTTAGACTGTAATATTTTCACCGAGAATTGCTAGGAGTCTTTATGTCTCAGCCCAGCGTCTGAGATGAAGCCCAAAGCCTGTACTTATACAAGGTGTTACTGGATCATGTAAAAGGGCTTGGGTGGTAAATGGGGATTGATAGTTTATGGGATTGGAGCACATACTGTCATATTTACCCATTATAATACTCTGCTCAGTAATATAATTTGCTCAGTCCTAGAAGTCCTTTCATTCCCTGCTGCTTTCAGCCTTTTGTTACAAAACAAAATCTATTTCATTTGAAACTGATTTTGAGGAATTAATTTGCCTCATTCTAAATCGGCATTGTATTCCCTGGATAAAAAAATAAAAACAATTTTTGGGAAAAGTATTTATTTGATTTTTTTTTAACAGTCTAGGTAAGGACAATATATATCCTTCCCTTCAGCATGTAAGCTATATAAAAGTCGGGGACAGGAGTCGATGGAGCACCGTCTTTGGGAATGTATCGTTGCATAGCGAGGCAGCGGGGAGACACGGGAGTGATGGAAGTGAAGCCCCCTTAGTGCTGACAGATCCCGGCTGGATCTTAATGGAAGCCACCATAATTGCACATCCCATTAAGGAAGTGCAGATGCAATCGTGGGGAGGGGGACGAGGGGGAGGGGGCGGGGGCGGGAGGGGGGTGCAGCAGCGCATGGATCCTTATTTCTCAGCGCAACACCTCATTAATATTTGTTGTCTAATATTTTTTTCCCCCTTCTCTAATACTCTCAGCACGGAGTGGGAAGAGTTATCTATTTCTTTCTTTCTTTTATTTTTTTTGCACGCTCGCACGGCATCGCTGTAGTATTGAAAATGACAGAGATGAATCGTCCTGACTCAAAGCAGATGTTTCCTGTTCCGCATTTTAATTAGTGACACGCCCACTTTAGCCAACAACAACATACCCTCTGGTAAAAGAAAAGAGTTGGGGCCGGGGGTGAAGATGGCACGCCAGAATCATCGGCGCCTCTTTGCACGTGTAGAATCATCTCGGTGTGCAAAGGTCAGATTGCTTATGCAGCAAAGCGTGATCTATGCATCGAAGTCACGAACAGAATTGCCACTCTCCCTCACCTTTCAGTTAGGTAGGTTAGGGTTAGACCACTGACCTGCAGTTAGCACCACGCGCTGGACAGCATGTGGGCCTCAGTTAACTGCTCCAATCAAGCGAGTGGTAGTGGTTATTGCCGGGGGATGGAAGGACATATGCTCAAGCTAGAACACACCGAGGCGAGCAGGATAATTTCGGTGTGAAAGTGTACCGCCTGTGCTGTACGAGCCGCATGGCTTTGCACCGCAAAGTCTCTGGGTGAAATTAACTCAATGGGTTTTCCAACCTATCAGCAATTAACAGTGGGCGTTATAGAGGATGTGGAATCGCTCTGCCCCCCACGGCCTGAGGGACTGATCAATCCTCCAATCGATGAAGTATAACAATGTTCCGTTTGCCATCATTGACACTGACGCTCTGTGTGTTTGTCTGAAGCAGGTGTGGCATTAGGGATGATAAGAAAACATAATCAATCATCAGCTGACACATTGATCGTGTGCAGCTACACACAAGCTTCTGAATGTGTGTAAAGTCTTTCATATACATTCCGTAATGTTGCTGTCTAATATAGGAATCAATGATACATTGTAAGGCGATAATTACATTTTTATTGTGACATGAAGAGAAAACTATGAGAATGTTTTTTTTAATTATACTTGAATGAACGTGAGACCTGAACCAATCACACATTTCATTGAATTTCGCTCCAAATCTCACTGATGTGGACCTCCTTTCTAGAATTATCCCTGGTGTAAGTGGTACTGCTGAACAAAATTCAACTTGGCAAGAGTTGAACTATAAAAAGTTTAACTTCCTGTAATCCTCCAGCTCTTTTGTCTCTTTATTGTCGTGCTTTCAGCTCGTGGCAATAAAGCATCACTTCTAACTGAGCCAATCTCATCAGCCTCAGAGACATGTTACATTTTACCCCCTGAATAAAAACGAAGCTCATATTCGCCTAATTACACCGACTGAAATATGGTTTCCAATATCCCCGCGCTAGGACTCGAGTCTTTCTACTGTGGTAATATTTCTCTAAGCCCTGCTGGAGTGATAGACGATAGATGAGAGGAGACGCGGGTTATATTGCAGGCTAATGGTGTTTAAAGTTTCATGGCGCACAGCATGGTTATTTCAGTACAGTATTTGCTTGTCACCGCACGGGGTTAATGGCGGGAGCTTTTCATAGTGGTGGCTTTCAAGCAGCACATTAGCGAGGACAGGACTTAGAAACAGTGGGAAATGATGGCTCACGATTCAAACTCCCGCTGATCCTTCTAACTTCCGAGGCATCTAAGGTGAGAGAGGCTGTATATAGTTCTGCCTATGGGTTGGAGACAGTTACATCTTTAGCTCGATTATATTGACGTTGATTGCATGCGTGGGAAGTTTTTAAATCAAAAGCTTGCATTTTTAAGTTTAATATAAAATGGTCTTGCTGTCTTTCCCCTCTGTAGACAAGACCTTTCAAATGATCACAAAAAACACTAATTGCGTTAACAAATTGACTGTTGAAGATTTAAGTGCCCAACCCTGCCGCTATCACACAACAACCTTGAGTGAAATCAGCAATGGTTTTTACATCTTGGTTTTTCTAACCTCTTCTGTTGCATTCCCACACACGGCAACATTACTGTAATGTATGGCTTTGTTTACGGTTTAGACCGACTCTGCTGCAGATGTTGTATATCATCCGCCTCCTTGTTATAGTTATTGCAATGAGGTAACAATTTCAGGACAATTTTCCTGCATCTAACAAGACCATCTGGGAATAGGTTTGTTCACAACGATATGCCCAGGAAACATTGCCATCAGTCCTCTCCCATATTACTGTCATGTTATGGAGCTGCAATGTAATTATTGCCTATGAATAATGTGGTGCAATATCTCCTTCTAAATGAAGCGGGAAATTGGAAATTGCCCCCTTAAGGAAATTCAAGCCCTCCAAATAGAGAAAGTAGTTGATAAATTAGTTTAACTTTTAGATTGCTTCCTCTCACTGATTCAATTTATCTCTTACCAT
Source organism: Galaxias brevipinnis (assembly GCA_036023535.2). Taxonomy (NCBI): domain Eukaryota; kingdom Metazoa; phylum Chordata; class Actinopteri; order Galaxiiformes; family Galaxiidae; genus Galaxias; species Galaxias brevipinnis. Next base: position 11,934 of record JAVQIZ010237450.1, on the reverse strand, counting down.
ATATGATATTTTCGGACGTAAATATCTTTGGCAACCGATTACTGAAAAAGAACAATGATAGAGTGAATATAATGGTACTACAGTAAGTCAAGATGTTTATACTATATTTTTTTGCACAAATACTAAGGTAGTACTGTCAGTGGACTTTGCTAGACATTAACCAAGTGATGAGAAGTGAGCAATGCAGGAAATGGGAACTTTTGTGCGAAATTACATATATAAATTGAGGCCTATATAAATATACAATTAAATTGAATGTCTTTGGAAGCAAGCAAGACAAATATTCAAAGGACTGTAAAATAAAACAAGTTTTATGAATCATTAAGGCAGATATAGTGTTTGTTTTGGAATACTGTGTTCATTAGTTTCCAACAGAGGTTTCATGAGCGCCCGTTTTCAATGATAGTGACCTTGACTGAGTGGGAATGGACTACATAGATACCATCAGTGGTACATTACAGTGTCTGCAAAACTGTGACCTCTAGTGTTCAGGAGCCATTATTACATCAGCGGTCCAGCATACAAATGTGTAAAAATATCCATCGAGAAGCACTTAATGGAAAAATAAATTACTAACATAACCTCCTTCTCTTTTAATTTCACTTTGAATAGGCAGAAGTTTCCCAAAGGAACCGCAATGCCAAACCTAAAAACAAACCTAATTGTAGTCATTAGCATTTCATCTAAGAAGTATTTTCTCCCATGTGCTTTCCCTAGGGGAGGTGGATAAGACTGCACATGTGTGTTGCTTTTACACACAGAACCCCCCGAGACTAAACTCCAAACATGGACTCCCCCTAAACAGTATAATGAGGGTCAGTGTTGTCTTATCCATCTTACATAAGAATCTGTCCATTGCTCCTAATTTTAATATGGCATTCCTGCCTTCTTTCCGCCCATTTTTAAATGTATGTGCATATTCTGAGACCCTAAGGAAATTATTAGTACTGTCTGTGGTAATGAAAAGGTTCACCTTTTGTGACAGTAAAGAACATCCTTTCACTGTATAGTAATCCATTTAAAATGCACCTCCATGCAAAATATAACAAGCAGCTATCATCACAACTATCTTTTTTTTCCTGCTGTAGGACAATGTCTATATTGTTTGTATTTTCAATACAGCACCTGCTTACCCATATCTGATGAGAAAAACATATATACTGTATTTACAAAGACACTGTAATTAATTGTAATATCATTGAGTTAAATGACCTTCTCATATTCATCAGACAGGGAGCTATCCATGCCCTCTTTTGCCCATTCCCATGTTCCTTCTGTTGAAATCTTTACATCCTCTTCAAGAAAAGAAAAGAAAATGTCTGTCAGCAGGGTGCCAAAGCAAATCTTTCATGAAATGATCAATTATGCTCCATAATGGAAAGCACGTCTAACACAACATGGAGGGGGATCTGGAATTCTCTCAGCAATCACCCCAAATCTCCAATTCCTACTTCCATCCCCTGCTCTGTTCAGGGATCCATACTTTCTAATTAGACTCTGTGTGGAGGAGGAGGAGGAGGAGGAGGAGGAGCAGGAGGAGGTGGGTGGATGGGATGGGGGCTTCATTACAAGATGGCGATGAATCATTATCTGGTGTAATTGCCCCTCCGGTCCCAAAGGGGGCGCCCTGTTCTAACCCTCCCAGCTGGAGGAAGGTTTTAATGGCCCAGTTGGAAGTCTAGTATACAGCTGGGGTCTAGGTCTTTCACTGTCCTCATTTCATTCATCTTCATGTCAAATTGCTTTTCTATTGTAGCGTCACAGATACAAGACATCCTGCCGAAGTTTAAAATGGTGTGCAACTGTTCATTTGGTTTCCAACTTACTTTGGAAAGGTTGGTTGGTCTGATTGGTAGTGAGATGAACATGGACGACTGGGAGGTTGAAATTCAAGTTCAGCCACAATCTCTCTGTTTTGGAAGTCATTACAAGTGTGTCAACGTGTTGTTAATTGCATCAGTCTATGCATGAGAACTCTCGAGCTTGTGCGTGACTGGTGCACAGCCCATCACTCCCTCATCATGACTCTCCTCCAGTGACAGAAAAGGCTGATAATTACGCCACTGATCACACACCGAAACATTTCTAGCCCACTCTCCAATGTTTTCCCTGCTTCAATCTGGACAGTTATGGCAGCCTCTTGCACTCTCCCCCCTCCCATTCCCACAGTGATTAGCAAGTCGCACCGCAATGTGGTCTCCCCTGAAAATGATTTCCTAATGCTGATTGCTAATTGAAAAATTAGAAAGTCAATTAGAGGCTGGAGATCTAATTACTGGTGAATTGAATAAAAATCTCACTCCAAGACTCGATTGCTCCCCCCAATTTGTAATCTCCTCAAGGCTCTGAGTCGTTTGGCTAGTCTGGTGTGTGTGTGTGTGTGTGTGTGTGTGTGTGTGTGTGTGTGTAGCTACGTGTTGGTTGTGTGTGTGTGTGTGTGGGGACACTCGTGTACACTCCACAAGCTGCGGGACTGCGTGTCCCTGAAAATGCAATTGGCTTTTCAAGCACAGCCATCTGACAGATCGATTTGGATTCAATCACTGTCACTTCCCCGGCTCCGTGCGAGGGAAGATGAAAAAATAATGTCAACTTATTACTTTGGATGGAACGGCTCTAAACTAAGACTGCCCCCTGTGCTCTCTCTTCTCCACGGAAACCCTGCAGAGTTACAGTCACTTTCTCTCATATCCAGGGCTTGGGGGGCCCGTGGTGACTAGCTATCGCCGTGTTGCCTTTAGCAGGTTGGAATCCGCGGCATGGCCGACACGCTCGAACAGCGAGCTCAAACGTCTTATTTAAGCAACTCGCACGACATCCTTTAAGGAATTGAAGGCAAAAATTAAGATGTCACTCTTGACAAACTAGTCTGTGTGTGCTCATCAGTTATGTTGTCAGAAGGTAGTCTCGCTCAGGCTGTCTTAGCTCTATTGCGAGGCCCGGTGGCCGAGTGGCTGGCTGCCGCATCCCATCCCCCCACCCCACGTTTGGAAGGGCTGCTGTGGGTGGAGAATGGTTAATTATAAAGAACAACAGCCAGGAGCGGTCCGGGCAGATAAAGCATTGACACCGCCAGCAGGTTTTGATGCATGAGAGTCCAGGAACGGGGTTCGGCCCCTCACAGTGGGAGTTCGCTGACAAACAACTGGGTGAAAAATGACAACGGGGTGTTGGGCTAAGGGTAATCTATAGGGTTTTTTTCCTTCTCCGACGCCATTGTGTGTTCTATTTTCATACATTACAGGTAATGCTGACTGCAGTCATTTTTTTTTCTCTCCACGCTTTTTCTTCCCCCCCCCTCGCCGCCTTCTGGCAGAGCCCCCCAGAGATCCATGAAAATGATTGATTGAATGTTGCGTAGATATCTGGGTGAGGGATTTATGGAAAGTAGGGCACTTATTATCCGTGTTATGATTTACTATAGCACACTGTCGGGTCTCAAAGCGGAAAGATCTTTGACAAATGATGACATATGAATATATTTTTCTAGAAAAATACGGTCCAAGTATTATTCTGATATCATCTAATTTATTAGTTGGGTAAAGCGCACATCTCCAGTTTCTCTCTCTCTCTCTCTCTCTCTCTCTATCTATCTACTATGTCATTGATTTTAAATCCGTAATTTGTAGAAAGCACTCTACATAAAAGGCTGAATATTCATTTGCTCTGTGTTAGATGGGCACCACTAAGCCATTCATCGCCATGCGGTTATCTAAAGCACCTTCTCTCGTTGACAGCGCAGGCAAGGACGAATGTTCACCTTTTATTTCGCAGCCTGCTTGGTCCCTCTCCGTGGTTGACAGAGGGGATTGCTGAAACAGGACAGAGTGGATTTTCTCTCTCCGGCTCTCCTTTGGCAATCCTCCTTTGAAATGTCTTGGATGATGAATGAGATTCCCCGCTCCATAACTAGACCATGGTTCTTTGGATTTAAGAATGAGTTTTTATTCTAATCTGACATCTATAGGGGGTGTGTGTGCAATGCACGAGCACCAACGTGTGTGCATGTGTTCGCCAACGTGAGTGCGTGTACATGTGTGTGTGTGTAACTGTGTATGTATTTGTGCCAGGACATGTGCATGTTTCAGGTAGCTAGCTTCCAGTTTGAAAGCTCCTTTACAGGAAGCAGGTCTGCAATGAACTTCTCAGAATATTTTGTGTTCGACACTTCCATCTTTTAAGTAGATAGACCTGTGGCCATCATACAGAAAATAAGCCTGGCTATCAGTAATGGCCCTTCAAGAAACCATTAGGGAGTCAACAGTTATAAATTATGTACAATGCTATTATGTGGTTTGCAAGGGAGTCAGTCCATAGCTCCTTATTAACGATGACTGGTCGCATGCGCTTAATTTAAAGCATTAACTCTGATTCATGTGTTAATTTTTATCAGAAAAGGGAGGGGCCACATGAAAGATGACTTGGGGGAGAAGTAAAATAGGGGCTAGGGGTTACAAATGACTCCCTCAGACGTTCCTGGGCTCTGGAAAGTCCACACCAATAAGTCTACAAATGAACCGAGTCTAAAAACTCATAATAAACTTTGCCCCAGGAGCTAAATAGTAAGAAGCTCCGTTGGGTATGGCACAAACTCAGTATCTGACTATGTAGATGACCACTTTTTTTTTAAAGGAGAGAGAGAGGGAGAGACAGGCAGAAAAGAGTGGAAATAATAAGCAATAGCATGAAACAAAAGAAAGAGAGAGAGAAAAATATAAACAGTTTTTATTTTAATGTGGGTTATTTAGTGCAAAGAAAAAAAGAAAGAAAGAAAGAAAGAAAGAAAGAAAGAAAGAAAGGGAAATACAGTACGGGGTCACCAGTGGAGGTCGAACCTCCCTCGCTTTACTGGTCCTGGTGTCTCATCTCCCCTTGAGTAAAGTCCTGTAGACCCAACCGGCCATGTGTCCCCCCCTCCTCCTCCTCTTCCTCCCCTCCTCCTCCTCCCTCCATGCCACGGGTGACAGAGCCTGGGGTGTTGGGCTGCATGGGGGGGAGCAGTCACTCCCATCTGGTTCAGTCCGATCAGGGTGGTCGGAGCAGGGGGCAAGGGGAGTGGACATGTGTCCCTCCACATCAGTGACAAGGCTACTCTGCCTAGTACACCCTGTCCACTGGGGATGGCTTCCATGTTTTTCTGAAGGCAAAAGCGGAGGGAAAAACTAAGTGTTTCAGTTCGTCGTGTCTGAAATTTCGAGAATGAGTCAACATACATGTTGTGATTTCCCAAGGTGACGGGTGGCTGGTATGTTGATATGTATGGTTTGTTCCAGTGGTGGTTGTATTTTGCTTCCACATAATTTCACATCAACCATATTAGGCATTCAGATTTTCTTTTTTTATATAGACCTGTCTGAGAGCTTGACGCTTAACTCTTTTTTTCCACCGTTCTTGTGAAATCTTAAAGTAGGGCAGATTTCACGCTGCCCTAAGTACTGGTGAGTATCAGCCTTCCTCCTAGTCCTCCATATGAATTATCCTCATGTGAGATCGCCTGGCCCATAGCTTGTTGCCAGGGTCAACAACACAGATAGGCAACCCAGTAAATAAACGTCCCCTCTTTGCTTGTTTTCCGAGCCGCAAATGGTCGAGGGCTCCCCAGCCAATATTTCTGATAACCATTGTTAGCTGTGATTGTAGCGGTTTCCTTTGCATCATTTGCCCATCCATCCAAACACATTATCTTCACGGGCCTCTCCTGAGGCTTTCCGCGGATGTACTCAAATGAGGTTTGTTGAACGCATCCGCACACATTTTCTCACCAAAGCGGAGAAATAACACATTTTCTGTGCACGCTGTCTACACAATTTGGGGTCAGAGCCTAGGAAAAATGTGCCACCCACTTTTCAAGATAATGAAGAAAATGCACGGCTCTATTCAGTTGAAGTGAATACTTACGACCGCTTTCCAGAGCCCAGATACAATATAAACAAATTGTATGCCGCTTGAGATTAATGTAAGCCCCTAAAAAGGCTGAGTAATTTACATAAACATTGAATAATGCACAAGGTTTTGAAATCAAAACATACAGTATATTATGGTGTATAAAGGTCTGGTATTTTCCCTCTGTATAGGCCTATTGCTTACGAGTGATTCGAACTAAATTACCCAAAAATAAGTGATGCCTTTTTCCTCCGACATGATTTGATTATTTTCTACACGTGTTTTCAACTGAATTACAGCTCAGCAAAATCTGGTGACATTTTTGTATGAAGGGTGTATGCACTGCCTGTTTTTTTCATAAAAAACAAAAACCCATTTACTGAAATTTGATTATTGTGACTAAAACTCGTCCTACCTCATCAATAAAATAGTTTCATGACTTTCAACTACCTTCCCAAAAACGCAAACTGTATTCCTATTTTCCTATTTATTCTCCCTCCCCACCTACCTCGCTGGCTCTGTGCCAAATAGCAATTACTTGGTGTGCGTTCGAGGGAACACGAACTGCATATCCTCCTTGTTCCACGATCCACCCTAGTGTGAAGGGCGCAGACAGAGCGTATAAGGCTACTTAAGTTGCTAATTATGCCCGATGCTCGTTAGCTCGACGGGCCACTGCGCGGCGTGCCAGCTGCCCTGGCCTGCGCCCTGGCGGCGTCTTTTGTCGTTAATCTCACTGCCAAGAAAAAGTGATCGCTTGGCACCTTCAGTTATCTATAGTCTCCCGCTCAAAAACGTAAGAGGGAGTGGTATTCCACATGTGAACGGCTACAGACTAGGAAAATAATGACATGAATACAAAGGCTTACTAACTGGAGATTTGCCTGAAAGTGTTAAACGTACATTTCAAAGAAAACTGTTAAACTGTGAAAAAAGTTGCCTATACTATTAGGTGGTGGGGACCAGAAAGGTCCCGCTGTGTCATGTCAAATAGATGTCTAGGTTCCCCGCTTGGCCATTTCTGCAAATCAAAAGGAATAACGGTAATGCAAGTGAACAAATGAATTGAAATTTATCAGGGTCACACATCACTGGAAGGGCAGCAAATGGGCACTGGAATGGAAGTAAATTTTTTTCGTGTTTCAACAAAATGGGAGGAAAAAAAGCCTCGATCTCCGGATGAAAAAGTAAGTTGTTAATTCGCCCGAAGCTCAACTAAAGGCATCAACAAAAAAGTATATAGGTCTGCGTGGAACTTTGTATGACATAGGAGTCACTCATTTTAATGTAAAAGGACAGTGCTTTTGTGAAAAAGCGCTGAGCGATATATTATCCACTGAGACCCAGAAATGGTACGAATAACCTGATTTGTATTCAATCTGATTCTCTTACTTCTTGTGCAGAGCTATTTCCCAGTCTTCAGAAAGTTGGGCATTTCAAAGTGACTAATGAAAATTCGGTGATGTTATTTTTTTTTGCAACATTTTGCAGATTTGATCAATTTCCTTTACACCAACGTAGGTGGTAAGTGCTTTTATTCGCTGTCTGCAGCTCTCACTTGAATATTGTCAACTTTGATCGCATAACACTCTAATTGGAGGGAAAACAAAGTAAAGACAGCTACATATCTGGCACCTCCTTTAAACAAAATGAATCATTTCAATTAATTTTGGAATAGACTAGAATGTTTGTGTCAGCTTTAAGTTTCAGTTCACTTAACTATCCTGTCAGTCCCCACCTTACTTATATAGACTGACACTGTTATATGTTTTGCATCTTTTTGCTTGTTTGCCAATATACACTATAAATGCATCTCTTCTTGGCAGCCTCTCTCGCCAGACTGTCAACGGCAGACGGGTATCGCTCTCTCTCTGTCTCTCTCTCTTTCTCTCTTTCTTCACTCACACACTCTCTCGCCCTCTCTGAAGTTTGAAACATTCATCACGCAGACCTACAGTTAAGGAAAGCTGAGTATTATCATGAGACTGGCCTCTACTGAAGCAGGCTGCTAACTCTCTGAGATAAACTGACTCTGACGGCTGTGCAGGAACATTATTTTCACAGACCAAATCATAGAAATAGGAAAAGGTGAAGTTCACACAAGAGTGAACTGGCTTTGTTGTATTTAGATGAAGGTGCCATTCTTCAGTGCTCCATGGTCATTTCAGCTCTTTGGCTCAGCTTCTTAGCGGGGTTTGCAAATAGAAGTTTTTAGTTCTGGGAAATATAAATATGCCGAATTCCCCTCTATATTTTCACTGCTTCCAACCACTGAACCTATATATATAGAAAACAACAACTTCTCTTTCTCAGTATGGGCTGCAGTGGGCACGCTTCCATGAGCCTGGGGCTCAAAATTCAATATGCTATATTGTACTTTTTCTAATATCCCAGGGATGGAATTACCTCCTTTTTGGGATTGTGTTATTGTCTGGCTTTGTTATAGTCTGGTTGAGGTTTTCTGGTGATATCCTGTGTGATAACGCTATAGAGGATAGCTTCTGCATAATAAGGTTTTGGCCCATAAGGATTCTCATCATGAGTCCCATATTTTTTCCTCTATTCTCCTCTGCCCTTTGGTTACAGGCTAAAGAGGGCAGAAGGTTCATAGGATTGTTTTTATCTTCTGGCTTTATTGCATTTGGAGTTTAGCAGCAGGAAAACATTTATTTTTTTATAATGACGATTTCAGGTTATTTGATTCGGTAAAGTCGTCTTAACATATGTGGGAACCTTTGGAATTATTAAGGATTTTCTATGGTTTCAGGCTTTTTGAAAAAAGCCAGACAAGGTGAACTATTTGTAAACCCTCTGCTGACAAATTGATTGTGTGTAGTGATAATATTGCAGATGTACACGGCATTTTCACTGTGTTTGTGTCCAATGTTTAGACTGCCGAAGACATGTTTTCTGCAGATGTATTCCTTAAACCATGAAATAGGATTTTGCATTTGCTATATCTACGCTGTTTTTTCTGTAAGATTTTACGATACTGTTTGTATAAGTAACATATGATCACGCTAGCCTTTGATGTTTTGTGGCTTATATAATGTGCATTTGTTTACTGTAACATATTGACCCCTTTCCACTCTCTCCGAGGCTAATATGTTTTCCACTCATATTTATTTACGTGGACTGCATTTGCGGCTATGACCCCACCCCCGAAGCACATTATAGACGCTCATGTGGTCACACACAAACTCTCACGCACACACAAACTCACGTTAAAACACAAACGCATACATATAAAGAAGCTGCACAATCACACACTACACATACATACACATGCACGCGCGCACAGAGTGTACTTGTATGGTAGACAGCACAAAAACGTGCGTTACACACACTCTCAAAAATACAGCCGCACACACACACACACACACACGAAGGCCAATTAAAAGTCAATGGCCGTCGTGTTAAGCATAGGAAAGGTTGGCTCACCTGCTCTCAAACAATGTAAACACCTCGTGACTGCCTAGGTTAGTGCTCAGCCTGTATGATGAATCACAGCCAGGTATAAGTAGAATAAACTACCTGGTGCCCGCGCGCACACACAACAGAAACATAGGACATTTACCGACACACAAACACTCATACACACACAGTACAGCACAAGTATTACAGGGTGTTCACAAACACACACAGCACAGCACATGCACTGACACACATGCCCACGCAGCACATCGTTATAAGAGACAAACAGCACATGCACCGACACACACACACACTCACACCTCACACAGACACACAAAATCAAACATGCACACGTATACACACACTGACTTCTTATCTTCTATTCCTATCTGTCAGCCCTCTCTCCTGTGCTCCATCTGTTCCCCACTCTGTCCTATCCTCTCTTTCTCCAACTCTCTCCACAGGATTATTACTCTCTTAAATGCCCTCTTCACTCACTCCAGACAGACCCAATGAACAGTCAGCATTTGGCTTCCAACACTGAATTAGTAAGATGACATATTTTACTTACAGAGACTGGGGGTGACTTTATACACACACACACACACACACACACACACATAAAAAGTGCATAAAAGCTGACAGTCACTTGAAAGTCACACCTTGGACACGTCCCCAGTGCCCAGGCCCAGAGTCCCAGATGGTCACATCACATTATTCACTCCCACAGCTGATGCGGGTATTTTTAGAGGACCACCAGACAGGTCCAGACAGTTTGCCTTTCAAAGAGCTTTCTTTCTAAACTCGCGGTGATTTACTTAAGCCGGCGACCCCTCCACCTCCATAGGAGCCGGACTTTGCTTCTTTTCGTTGTTTTTTTTTGGTGGCACTGTAAGAGGATGTGAATGAGTCAGGGCTGAGGGGGGGGGGGGGGGGTTCAGATCGGCTGATGGCCAGCTCCCTGCAGGCCACCCAGGACCTTGGCACATGCAGCCCCATGCCCCTTCTTCCCCCCCTTCCACGACCCCCCCTCCTAGCCCCAGCACCGCTCCAGGCCGTGGCACATGTGTGACGCGTAATTGATTCATTATTAACGGCAGCAGATGTTGCCGTTCTAGACTAAGGGGCCCAACAGCTTTACGGTAACGGCAACCCCACCATCCGTACCCCGGCCCCCTGTACCCCCCGGCCCCTCAGCCCACTAAACGCCTCGCACAGCCCTAAACGCCCCCCTGTCAAAAAAAGGTGACGAGAGGTGTTGCATTGCCAGTCTCTCGTTAATCTCTCCTGACTGAAAGTGGTTCAGTTAAAGTGTGGCATGGCATTTGTTCAGAACACATCTACACCGGTGCACAATCCCAAAATGAAGCTCTCAAACTGAATATCAGCATGGTATCAAAAATATTATTCTTTTAGGTCTTTTTTTCCCCTTCTTCTTTCCTCTATGAGACCACTTTTTGAAACTGTATTAATGACGACTCTCTGCCCGACTGTCCCACACATCATCATCAGACTGAAGCACTGACACACTGCCTGCTGTAAAGAAGAGGACTGTGAGTCACTCTGCATCGCCACACATACCCACAGCATCCATGTCCTACTAATTGGGTCTGAATCTCAACACATGATTTCGAAAGGGATGATCCAGTAGGGTGGGGAGGTGGTGAGGGACCTGTCATGTTATACCCCCCCCACCCCCCACCCGCCGACAGAGACCACCACCGAGGTCTTTGACACCGAGTTAGTATATCAGCCCCAGTGATAATCAGAGGCAACTGGGGACCCCTCCCACCCATCCACCAACCTTCCTCCTCCACCCCCCACCCATCCCCGCCGACAACACCCACCTGTCCCCTGGGAGAGGCCATAGTCCGAGGCAGCGCTGCGTGAAACACAGCTAAATGTCAGCTGCCATCCTCCTCGGCAGCCCAGCACGGCTCGACTCTTAATGTCACACGGCGACGGAGGCGACGGCGGTGGCGGAGGTGGCGGCGGCGTGGGGTGGAGATCAGTTTTCTGTGCTGAAAGGATAATAAGTATTGTAGCTCCAAATGTGAGGCTTTTTGTTCCGGCAAGATGGAGAGGAGAGGCTTTAGAACTCGACGGCGAAGGTCTAATTAATCACTCTCCGTGGCAGTCCCCCGTCGCTATCCATTAGGGAGTCACACACACACACACACACACACACACACATGCATAAACGTACCTGCAAGCGCGCACACACACGCACAAACACGTCACCATCGCTTCAATTTCTGCTCCCATTGTCGGAGATGGTTGTGTATAATAGCAGACGTGTGAATTGATCACTCCGAGCTTCTAAATGGGAGGGAATAATAGGCCGTGGGACACCTCACAATGGGCTCTCTGCAAATCACTTCTTCCACTACAGGAATCAATTTCCCAAAATCTGAGAATGAAACACTATCACGCTGCTTCATCGCTTTCAAGGTGTGCCGTAACAGATATTAAGCATTTTCCCTGAGAGGATCCCTCGCACAATGGATGGAGGGATGTCTCACAGCTCTATGCACGTTTCCAATTTAAGTGTAAGAACTAATGCCTCCCAGCGGTCTAGTTTGCAGAGGTCTAGTCAATGTTTTCTTGGCCATTGTAGTTCATAAAAAAGTCTTATAA
>JAVQIZ010237444.1:0-10073 GCA_036023535.2 Galaxias brevipinnis | reverse complement strand
TTATCAAAAGCAATCCATGGATTGCTTTTGATAAAGCACTTTTCAAGACACCCAAATCGCTAAAGCACCCACCTAGATAGAGCCGAACAGATTGTAAAAAAGTGGTTTGAAATATAGTTTTAGCAAAGAGCATTATCTTATTGGTTTGTTATATAATAAATATGTAAGAAACAGTCTTGAGTCACACAGGGTGAGCAATCGAGGAGATGTCTGATATCCAGCATCAGCTCAGTTTGAGCTATTGAAAGAGGTATGGTGCATCTAAAGCTGGAGGTTTGGCTCTTTTTTAAACGAGGCCCTCTAAAATCAACTCATAATTCATCCAATAGAGAGCAGTGTTTCATTAAGATTTATGGGTTCAACATCAGAGAGATTATGACATGGGTTTACTGTGCAAACAAAAAAGAATTTATCATTGTTGTCATTATTATTATAGTTTAAACTTAGACATGATTTTTTGTTATATCATACATTGTGTGCAAAATTATAGTTATTGTACATTTGTTATACACCTGGCCCTGGCAAACTCCAGTTGAGCACTATGCTTGTACATTAATAACGGCCCGCTGATTTAATAATTTTGCCTCACTATAACCTCACCATAATTAAATTGGCCTTGCATTACCTCCATGTACAGACATTTAACACTGGACCTCATGGTAATTTACATAACCATTATCAGAAGACGAGGGATTGAAAATATGTGCTGATGGATATTAACGCCTCAAGATCTTATCACTTCTTTGAAAACCCACAAAAATAAAGCATCCCCTTCATATTTTCTCACAACTAACTTGCATAATAAATATTCAGCAACTGGTGTCAACTCGCAGCAATTAAACACGTTATAAAATTTCATACTACAATCTACTACAATTAGTCAACCTAAAACATTAAAAAAACACAAATAGGCAACTGTATCTTTGATGGGCAATTTCAATAGCTCCTACTTTGCATTGGTAAGTTATGGGCTAATCTTTTTATTATTATTATTATTATTATAAAAGAAAATGCATTCCTTACACTCTTCCCGATAATTAATATGTGCAAACTTATTAATATTAATCACTTACTACAATTCACAGATTCCATAAAGAATCACCCAAAAAAAAAAAAGACAGAATGAGGAATTTTTGTCAATATAATTTTACTCAACTTTTTTTATTTACTTTTTTTATTTATTTAAAATAGTTTGTATACACTTTTATATAAAATGTATGAAACCGGATGAAGGAGGTTAATCTTAATTTTTGATAGTTTGCTTTATCAATCCAATTGACATTAGGCATCCATTGCAGCCATGCACACAAGGTAGCCAAGTTGAATGTCAAAAGTTAAACCAATTATATATCTAATGTCAATATATTCTGCTGTACACTTAAAATAACTTGATTGTTTGGTAAAAGTTTTTGGGGAATTAAAGTCAAAGAAGTTTTAACAAAGAGTGAGTAGTTTGGGTAGAAGTAACTGATGTGTAATTTTAAAAATGTTTACACCTTTCAGTTTGCGGGACATTTTATTGCACAAACCTCCGAATAAGTGTCACTGGAAGAATATTTCATGTCCTAGCTGTGACGTTTGTGTAATCATTGAAATCAAGACTTTGCGGTCTGTTAGTCAGCATTTGGTGATCATATAAACAGACACTGTTAGATGTTCGAAGGCATTCTCCACCTTCAACCTGACTTTGTCTCCTGTGCTGTATCGCAAAGCAATGAAGACTGTCTACTTCCTCGCTCTTATAATTGTTATGCAAGATGTAAGGGTGTACACTAAATCTATTAAAGTAGACTTATTGAAAGAAATCATAGCTGAGGCGCAGCATGAAAAGTATCCTCAGGTAAGAACATGGATCAGAAAACAAAATACAACCTCTTATCTTGAGAAAGAAAGGGCTGGATACTTTCAGTATTTTCTTCCCAAATAAGTATCTGATTTGTTATTCTATTCTGTTTGTAGGCACTTTTGAGTGTGTTTGTGCCAATTATATCTTCTTATCAGTGCCCGGTAAGTTACACATCAATGCATTTGACAAGTTTCCTTAAAATTCAAACACGCTGTCTCCTTGCAGTAAATGGTTGTATTGTATTGACTTGTAATAATCTTCATTATGACTGATCATTACCTTCTGCAGCACGATGTATTCTGCTTGGCTGAAAAAGTCTTGCTTGATATTGATGCTGTTGGGAAATATGGGATCCAAGAACATAAATGGAGAATACCTGGACTCCTGAAAGAGTACAACAAGGTACTCCAATGCCTCCTTTCATTAAAACCTTAGCTTTTGTATCTCTTTTTATTGCTCTACACACAGACTACTAAATATATAAAAATATTTGTTGAAAACATCATGCTCCTCCTGCATTTTCAAATTACTTTCAGACGCTAAAAAGATGATTATGTTTTGAACAGGCAACTCACTGCAACAGGAAGAAGATGATGGATCAGAGTCACCATGACCTAAAGACCATGCTTAGCGATGTTGTTGTTCATTGTGCTCAGAAACATATGATGCACAGTACTTAATAACTTGTAATTAAATGTTATCTACATATCTACCCATCTATCAATATCTCTCTCTATTTATAAATAATTTATTTGAATACAAAAGGTTTATTTTGAGTTTATCTAGACATAACTTCTAGGACTTTGAAGAAACAGGAAACTGCACTGAACTGGTTAACATCAAATCCATCCAATAAGTTTACTGTATTTGGGTAAGAACCCTGCTTCCTCCATAAGGCTTGTATTGTATCAAGTGCTTGAAAAGCAACTCTAGGACCTATTTTGGTCTTCATCTAAATGCTTTGTCTGGTTTACATTATATTGTTAGTGTTTAATGCATACTATTTTTATATTGTTTAAATATTAAATGTTTTATACTGGCATAACTTTCGTGTTTTTGTTTTTGTTTTTATTGAACCAAATATCGCATTGTTTTTAAAATATCTTTCGTTATTATCATTACTAAAGCCATGTGAGCAAGACCTTTCATGACAGCCGATGTATGCGTAAGTTTGATAAAAAATGGTATCAGATACTTATGCTATTTAATAAATTCCGTTTCAACTTACATACAGTGTACAGCAGCTTAACACAATAAATAACAGCACAAATAATGAGATAAAACATATAAAATAATTTAATAAATTAAGTGTTGGGAAAAAGCTTATAGGTGTAAACATTTGACATACAGTAAAATACAAAATTATTTCACTTAGCATCCACTACAAAGCACAATAAAGATCAGCCCCAAACAATAAAAAAAAACACCTCCAATGGATCACACTAAGGCAAAATGTCACAGTATAAGCGTTGTCAAGGGCTTAAGTGATTGAAACAAATATGATGTGGATATAACAAAGACATTTCACATAATTAGTGCTTCAAGGGCAAATGGCTCTACTGTGTGAGCTGTATGGCATGCACGTCCTACCCTTTTTACCTATAGGAAATCAAGCTTTAAAATTATTCCGATTTACAAACTTGAAATGTTTAACATAAGAGGAAATGACCTGCAGTCCATTATCACTTGCATAATACAGTACAAATGATTGAAACATTTCTTTATTTTGTCGTTAACTATACATATCTGTGACTTGTTGACAAAGACAGCTTTGCTTGTTCTGTTTATTTATTTTTTTGCTCCCACACTACAGTTAAGTTTAATACTTAACCTTTGAGTTAGTGTTTTCTTGTCTCTGCAAAAGAAGTGTTAAGACCATAGTTTGTGCTCTGGGTAAACTAATTTGCTTGACATAATGTCATAGAGGTACATGGCTCCTTTCATGAAAGGCCCAAACTGGATCACAGACTGAATATGTTCAAAGGCAAATCATATTCTAACTAGCCTTATGCTATAATACAATAGACAGATCCCACTGACTCAAGTTTAAATTATACAGTGGTTACTCCATCAACAATATATCCTAAACATTTAAACCTTACTCAGCGATAGAATGTATTCAGGTAAATTTTTTTAGATAATGTTCGACAATAAACTATTCAGGCTCGATTATATTGACTGGTATTTATTTCGTAAAGTAACATTTAGGCCGCAGTGGCATGGTTATTCTCCTCTTAGCTAACCTCACTGTAGCAGGGACTCGATCACTGCTTCAGGCTTTGCAGATCTTTTCCTGTGAGGAGACGGAAGGAAATGATTAGGATCTGATAGCAAAACCACGAGATACTAACAGAAGTTACAATCAAAGTTAGACTGAGGATACAATAAAAATGTCTCTGAAAACTTCAAATAATGAAAAAGAATGTACAACTATATACATAGTCTTGAAATTGCATTGGAAAAGGTTGCTGCAAGGGAGCAGCTTCATTGTGCATGTAAGGACTTTGTGCAAACCTTCGGCCAGTTTTAGGTCGGCCACTCTTGCCACTCTTGGAGGTTCGTGGCCTCTCCAGCTTCATCAGTGACTGCCTCATACTCTCCTCTGTGTAGGCAAGGTACACATGGGAAAGATCCACCTCAAAGGGCTGGAGAGAAAAAGGGGGCAGATTGATTATCTTTTGACCTTATTCAACTAGAGAGAAAACGTAAATATACTTACCGTATTTGCGCATGAATAAGTCGAGAAATGTTCATGTAAACTTCAAAATCGGTGGGTGGACATACTCGGGATAGACCTATGCATAAATGTTTCTAGGTATAACTCTGTCCGCGGTAAGAAGTTGACGAAAATTGACACCCTCTGAAGTCCGCAATCGCAACCTGATCGATTTAACGGCTTGAGCGCTGTCTGCGTATTGAAGAGTCTTATTTACCATATATTCAATTATAAACTCACATTATGCATTGATATATAACCATTCTTATCTAACTTACATGAAATATCGGTCTATTTTCCCCCGTTATACAGCCACAAGGGATTCCATGTAGTTAGTCACATGATACGTGAGCTGGTTCAGCGGGTTAATTATTAAGATAGTTAACAAGGTAACTGTTTTAATCCTTAGGCCTATGCGAAGTTCTTAAGTTAGTTGTTGCTGCCGTAGTCCATATGCTCTAATCTAGACAGAAATCCCGTCTAGGCCTTAACCATAAAAATATGGAAAAAACAATTTGTCCCTAATTTTTATCGGCAAAGTCAGGGGTCGACTCATACACGAGGTCGACTTGTACACGCGCAAATGCGGAAATCGAAGTACTCACATCCTTTTCTTTCTTGTCTGCCACTGGGGTCTGTTTCCTCATGTTGTTGCCAGTGTATGCCACACATTTCTGAGGAGAATAAAATTATTATGTAAGCAAAAATGTTGCTAGCCTAATCCAAGGGTTAACAACTACTATCATTTGCGTTTCAATTTACCAATTGCCATTCTCCAATGTCTTCATTCCAATGCACATAATTCTCTATCATCTCCTTGACACCAAAAAGACCAAAACATGAATTAGAATGCGTTTTCAACAGCATGCAAACCTTAAAATGTTGTGTAGCAAAAGACTCACCGCACCATCCCCCACAAACCTGATACTAGAGATTGACTGATAGTGGATATTTAAGGACGAAAGTTTGGAGGAGGAAAAAGCCGATAGCTGATTGATCGTCAATGTCCCTGTGGTCAGTAACATGGGTCTCTCACTCTCACTCTGCTGGTTCGCAAGCTGGCTAAACGTTGCTTATTTATATTTCATTGCCGTTTTCTAACCTATAATAGAACCTCCAATTGTATCTTTTCGTAGACAAATTATAGAATAAAATACTCGCAAGGTTCTTGTGAATTATCTAAGCTGTGGGATTTATAATGTTTGAACCATTTGAATGTGACCACGTCTTATTCTACTCCAAGGACATCGACCAGGTAGCCATGGTTAAGAGGGTAAACATTAGCGAGCTAATGTTATAGGAGGGTAAACGTTGGCACTCCAAGATATGAAACAATTGGTTTATGGAGCAACAATAGCAGTTTCGACCTCAGTTTGGCAGTAGATCAGTACACATAGCTAGAGACTACGGTCAGCGGGGGTGGCCTCAAGCACACGTCACAATTTTCCCAGCACAGCTATCGGCCACTATCGGGAGTACAGTTCCGCCGAAGATGATAGTTTGTAAAACATCCTTTCGGCATCGATTAATCGGCAAAAGGATTAAATCGGTCGACCTCTACCTGATACTCCTGTGGAATGAAGTTGTCTATGATGAGCATCTGAAGCCGGAGCTCTCGACTCAGTTGGCGGATGTTCTCCAGAAGACCTTCGATCTCCCGGTGATGCTCCTGCTGCAGGTCAGCCATCTGAGGGAGCAAACAACAGGTCTTTATTGCCTAGTCAAACTAACAAACTCACTACTGAAGAAGACAGAAACAATCCACAAAAAAATCCTTCATTTGAAAACCAAAGTAATATTTTTTTTCAATAAACAGCATATAATTGTACCTCTGATTTGGCAGCCATTAGCATGGTCCACACTTTCTTCAGTTTTTTGGTCTTCCCCTGGGCTTCCTCCTGAAGACTGGTGTACTTTTCCTCTATGTCCAGGCGCTCTTGCTGTCGGGGGGCAATAAATAAGAGACATGTCCAGTTGCTAAAGAATGTGTTAAATTAAGAAATGTAGCATGGAAATCTTGTTATTTTGTCAAGGAGTTAAATGTGTTGTTTGCCATTTAAACTATTCCAATTCCGCTTAATATTTTTTGCTGGCCTTATTTTGATGCAATGTGCAATGCGTTAACAACACTTTCTATTTTAGTTTATGACTGACAGAATTGACTACAATGGGTGGGTGCAATGACGTTTTGACTACAGTGGGTGTTATGACGTTATATCCTGTCGCACATTCTGTCATGACAACGCCCTCTGCTGAACAACAATTTGTGTCTACCCCTACACAGTGTGTAAAATGTTGTTAGAAAACAAAGAACGGGGTTTCTCTGTTGCCAACGTGCAAAAGCGTATGGGTTTAAGTGATTCACACACATGGGGGCGTCAAATAATCTCTTCGTCACCTCTTTTTCCTCGAGTTCTCTGCGTAGCTGCTCTGCTCTCCTGCGGCGCTCTTCCAGCTCGTTGTTGGACTCCTGGAGGAGCTTCTCTTGCTCTTCAGCCTTGGCAAGGAGGTCCACCCCACCCACTATCACCTTTTTCTCCAGGGCCGACAGCTTCTCCAGGAGAAGGTGGTGCTCTTGCCTGCAGTGTTTAGACAGATGGAGGAACCATGTAAATGTGAATAGCAACAATACGGTCTGTTGCAGAATGAGTTTGAGCTATTTGCTAGTTTAATAGTCCGTACACGTGCCTGGGAACTAGGTAGAAAAAGCTCCAACAAACTTTTAAGACTGATAAAATCGAATCATTAGATGTTGTTATCAAATGTATGTCTTAAAGGTGTGCTATGAGTTATAATCGTTTGCAATTAAAGAAACGTATTAAGGACTGTAATTCTGAACTAAGTGGAGTGAGTTGTGCACTCACTGGGCTTTGAGCAGGTCTTTCTCCCTCTTTTCCAGCTCAGCACGAGCTTTGTTCCTTTCCTCCTCCTCCATGTCCAGCTTGGCTTCCAGGGCCTTCCGCTCTTCGTCGATCTTTGCCTGCATTTCCACCATCTTGTCAGGGGAGACCTTCTTCTTCCCTTAAGAGTGAAGCAGCAAAAATCTTAGTTTCATCTTAGTGTAATCAAACAGCTTTTTCTTGCAAAGAGAATCTACAGAATCCATGGTTGCAATACAAATTACGATACATTCTAGGTTATGTTTGTTATCGCATGAAACCACCCATAATGTTATTCCGCTGAAGATGTTTGGTACTGATAACAGAAGAGATTATTTTTGAGGGCTTGGTGGGAGTATAAGATTTGTTTCTCAGAAGGCAATTCAAAATACTCAAAACTTACGGAGTGTAAATAATTCGGTTTAGTGGTTGGTCTAAAACGTAATCTGCAAGCTAATAAAGCAAGCAAATATTAAATCGGTGTACTTCAATCCTCTTCATATTCACATTTCTATCAATTGATAAAAAAAAATATGAAGATGACATAGATAGATGTTATGAAAACAGACAATAACAGTTAGTTATAAAAAGGAGGGTATGTAGAGTTTGTTTAGACAGACAGTGAAAACTATTGCCATCTCTAGACATAGTTATAGGTAGATCTTTAGCTCTAGCTAGAACACACAGTGGTCGATTGGGAGAGACGAGAGAGAAGGGTTCTTATTTTGTTTACAGAAACATGGTGGTTCTCAAACCAACCTCTTTCTTCTTGAAGTAAGAGGTGGATGGCAAATCAGAGTGGCGGGATTTTTGCAACCGGAGGCAAAGAGAAAGACAGACAAAGAGTAACACGTTACTACACAGTGAGCTGGAAAGGTTTACGACTTGGAATGGAACACTTAACAAGAGACCTATGAGAAAAGGTAAAGAGAGACACAAGGGAGATGAGAGAGAGAGAGAGAGAGAGAGAGAAAACAGTCAAAAAACAGAGCCATGACTTGACATTGAGAGTAGATGCACCAAAAAAAGTTAGAGATGTATTAGGCCACATTTGGGACAATGCAAAAATGATGCAGATGAAGGGAAATATTCACACCAGTAAAAAAAAAAAGTCCATTGTAATTTTTTTAGGAGCACATTAAAAGTGCAGCCAAATAAGAGACCAATACAAACTTTCTTAGAATAACACAATGAATCTCATGCAGACAAATATATTTTGAAGACAGTGGTAAGATAAAACGTAATGCGTAAGGGACACAGAAGGAGAAAATTGTGATTCAGAAAGAGTCAGAAAAAAGCAGGACAGCCCATGCGCTCATTCCGATTGTGTTCACCCCCCCCCCCTCCAAAAAAAAAATGTTTAGCAGCTATTTTAGCGGTTTACCATCAACTTCTGTGGAATCTTCTTCATGATAAACTACGAGCTCATATCCAGGTATCATGAAGACACAAAAGTTGGGTTAGGGTGTCTGGCATTAGTGACTGGCTTAAGTGACTAAAGGCGTGGTTGGGAGAGGTTAAGGATTGGTTGAGGGGTAAATTGGTGGCTGGGGCAGGGTGGGTTGGTTGTGCAGAAGACTGCTCCCACTCACTAGTCTGAGGTTTGTCCTCAGTGGGCTGTGCTGAGGAAGAGCAGGCAGAGTCTGAGCTACTGCTGCCACTGCCTGCAAGAGAAACAGAGGACCCACCGACCCCACAGAGAGAAAGAGAGAGAGAGGAGAAATGGTATGACAGAGAGTAAAGCGCCAAACCTTAAAGCTATAGAAAGCATTGCTTCATTACTTACGGGAAAGCAATGCCCAGTGCATAAACACACAAACGGGACTTAAAGGCAAAAAGTTCCAACACTGGAAGTATGAATGAAGAGAACGCTAATTGAATCTAATAAGATAAAATAAATAAAAAATAAACTTCCAAACATAGTAGTAAGAACCTCTCAGATATATATTCTGGTGCAAGGTTCTGACTTATATTTCTATTCAAATTTACATGTATTATTTACATATATGACTTTCCTAATAACTTTTCTCTAAAATAATTGTTTAATATAACTTTATTTTTATTTCTGGTTTATCGTGAATCTATCATTTTTATTTGACTTAATTTTTGTACTTGGTTATCTTTATGACAATGTTTGAGGATATTATTATCATCAGCAAATCTTTAAGACATGGGTTACGGAAAAGGGGATCTCCAGACCTATTAGAAGTATGCTTTAGTTCTGAAGAAGCAGAAGGTAGTGTTATCACCTCGAATGACCTGATTCTGAGCAATTGTGTGAAGAAAAGGATGATGAATCATTTAAATACTGAGTAACAAAAAAAGCAGGCCATCTCTATATCAAACCCCTGATCTGCGAGGTGAGATGCAGGACAATAAATAGCAACCGAGGGATTACATGACGGTTTGTGTTGAAGAACTGCTAGGACACATTTAGTGTTAATTTCTGCAACAACAAAAAAATAAAGCATTGTGTCAAAAAAAAAAATTAGGCTACACACTGAATTTATTTGGCAAGGCGCCGGGTGTGGATGAGATTCGCCCCGAGATGCTGAAGGCTCTGGACATTGTTGGGCTGTCTTGGTTGACACGCCTCTTCGGTGTCGCGTGGAGGTCGGGGACAGTGCCATTG